>QANZ01032704.1:30480-87661 GCA_003254925.1 Chamaecrista fasciculata
GGTCCCATTACTTTGTATAATGTTGCAAATTTGGTCCCTAAAACGAAACCAGAGGAGCAACTTCTAAAAACATATGCATGCTACCTGTCCACTTCGGCTGGACCTGTAATGGGAGTCTTATGTTCCTTTAAGTAAACTGATTTCCAGCAAACTGTGATTTCCAATATGATGCATAATTTCCTTCTCATGGATGAATAGGTGGTTATTCCATTGCATCAATTCAGAGCAGTGAGCAGTGCATTCTGTATATTTTCATATTTTTCCCAATATAATCATAAACTCATAAACTTCATTCATGACAATATTGCATAAATAATCATAAACTTCATTCATTCAAAGATTTTCATCCTTACATAAACTTCATTCTTACATTAACATCACATACTCTACTACTTCAACATTTATCTAAACTTCTACACATAATCTAATAAACTTAAACACATACTCTACTAAACACATAGGCTACAACTACAGCAAGTCCTCAAAATAAACCTACAGCCATTACATCTCACTTGTTACAACCTTTCACCCACAAATAAACTACAACTCCAGCAACTGCAAACATCATTGCATTACAAAAAAAAAGTCCAGTATTCAATCTTCTTAGCCTCTTAATAATTCCATTTGAAGTTGCTAGCTTCAATTTAAGCCTTCCAACAACAACATGAAGAGAATCGTCATTGTCAAGCCAATCAAAAAAGTCACAGCGCCCTTCCACCTAAAAAGAAGCCAAAAAATTCATGAATAACAGTATCATACGCACTTGAAATAGCCATAACATCATATAATTTGAAGGCTGTATTCAATATAAACTCTAGGAAATGTGTATTCAGCACTAGCTTCCAAAATTTTCTCAAATACAGACATGAAAATCAATGAACAAATATTGAAAAAAATGGCATCATTTTTTGTCAAATATAAAAGTTAACCCTATAAAGTCCAAAAAACTTTGGAAATCAGACAATGAGAAAATATATAAAAGGCGAAATATCCTTACAGGTCGGGGTCTTCAGGAAATTGGGTTTGACCCACCGAAGATTGAAATGACAAAAGTTTAGATATTTTACAGAGAAATACTAGTAGTTGGTAGTCATGAGATTGTGGTTGGTTTTCGAGATATCCTTACCTTATAGTATCTGCACCTCCAAAACCTTCTTCCCGGATTNGGAAGGAACCTCGGAATCAGAAACGCATACAGATTCATCGTGAAATACACCAGATTCACAGATGTGATGAAGATGAAGATGATTTTTGGATGATTTTCAGTCGAGGCGAAGAAGACAAGGAGCGATTTCACAGATCTGACGAAGATGAAGATGATGAACGATTTCACAGATTTGAAATTGAAGGAAAGATGAAGATGATGAACGATTTCAGATGAAGGCTTTAAAACTTGAGTTGACCTAATGAGCGATTTCAGATGAAGATGATGAACGATTTCAGACGAATGAGCGATTCTGTTTGGTTGGGAATGGAAAAAATATTTTGGTTACAATTATGCTTTCAGTCCAGAGAAGTTATGAAATGTTACATATTGATCCTAACTTACTCCATCTCATTTGATTTTGCCACGTCAGCATCCCAGTCAGCATGCCACGTCACATTTAACGGAGAAAATTGGACGGAATTGAACAGAGGACTAACGGTGAAACTTTTTGCGAAGGTTTGGGACCAAATCTGCAACAAAAATAGTTATGGGACCAAATTGAAACCTTAGTCATAGTATTGGGACCAAAAGTGCACTTAAGCCTAATATATATATACATTTTATATATGACTATATGAGTTTAAAAAAGAAAATTTTGACCCCCCTTTAAAAAATTCCTGGCTCCGTCCCTGACCACCACCACCACCACCAGTCACCACCCACCACTCACTACCACCACCCACTAATTTTTTTTAAGATTTAGGTTAGGGACTTTTTTGTATATAAAGAGGGACATTTTTGTAAATAAAAAAGTAATTTTGTGGTGATGATGGGAAGAACATTTTTGTCATTTTCTTTTTATATCTATTTTACTTTCCCTCCCTTAACTTTTTATACCAAACACTTTAAATCTTTACCTACTTTACATTCCCTCAATTACTTTTCTTTCCCTCATAATTTTTCCTTTATAAAACATTTTACTTTACATACCTATTTAGGTACCAAACGGACCCTTAGTTTTCTATTCTATAGTCTCTTGTCTATAAGATGTCATGGCATACTAGATTCACAAATCACAACCAAATGGCCAATGGCTTCGTTTAAGATAATTTTGAAAAATAAGTAGAACCCGAGTAAATTAAATTCACGCTCGTAAAAATTATTGTCGCATTAAGGATCAAATAAATGTGTTGAAGATGATATCATTTGTCGTCATTAAATTACATAGGACTATAGAAGTGATCGCTTGATCATTTATTGATTAAAGACAAATTTGAGGGGCATCTCCAAGGGCAAAACTCAGCTCAAATTTCCTACCTCATCTACGATCAACAATTGACATGTGACAAAAATTTTATATATGACCAATCATGATAAAGAGAGAATATCAAACACCACTTTTTGCATGACCAATCATTAAAGAGAGAGAATATAATCAAGACTTGTAATTGGTAGAACTTGATAGCAAAGATATAAGGAACTTGATATAAATTTTATCCCATCTCAAATATGGCTATTTTATTATGTCAATAACTCATAACTAATGATGTTTGTTGGACGATTTGAAATAATTTTTAAAATTGAATTGTTTATATCAGTTTTAAAAAAATCAAACAGTGATTTTACAAAAGTAATCAAATCAAATCAAACTAATCAAAAATAATTTAATGGTTATTTAAAGTTTTAATATTTTTAATTTTGTCGCTGTTGGACGGAAGCATAACCTACACAACAAATAAATGAAGAAGAAAAGAAGAAACACACAAAATTTTAACGTAGTTCAGTGCCTTAAGACATATTTTACGGTCTTACTGGGACAATCTTCACTATCTGTAATTTCTACACGGAAAAATTACAAACTCTCTTCAATACAATTTTTGAACGGAAAAATCATAAACTCTCTTTCACAACAATCTAAACCCCTTTCACACTCAAAGACTAATAGAAGTAAGTGATAAAAAAAGGTTGAAACCCGACTCCCTATTTATAAGGCTCTCTCCCCCCTCTCTCTTTGTTGCCACCGAAGTTGGTCCAAATCCGGCACTAATATAATAATAAACATATAATGTATAATTATTCTAAAAAAAATTACTAATATACCAATGGGAATAAAAAAAAACTTAATCTAGTAAAAGGTATAACCTAATAACCTATGGCTATAGTATTTCATGTATTATATTTATACTAATATTTATATATTGTTATAAGCAATAAAATGATTTTTTACTTTTTAATTAATATTATTAATACATAACAAATTATAATTAGTAAATGCTAGTAGTAAATGTTTTTATATTTATTGATATTCTCTTAATAGTTATGGGACCAAAATTACAATAAAAAAAAGTTATGAAATTAAATTGAGACATTTGTTAAAGTTATGGGACCAAAAGTGCACTTTACTATTTTAATATATTAGATATTAGATTAGATTAGATGTTAGATATTAGATTTGAGAACTATAGTTTTGTTATTTTTTATAATTTTGTGAAATAAATTTATATCTTCCGAAGAAAAACCAGCCATTATTAATCTATCTATCTATCTATTTACATTTCCTTTTCTTTTTCAAGTTTCATTTTGATATTTTGGCATTGCCACGTATTCTCGTTAAAATATCAGTGTGTGGAGAGCTGTTCTGGATATATGCTTCATCTATCTATTCGCGATTCTCCCATAGTTTGGTTTGAAGGCCCAAAGACCCAAGTTGTGCACATAAACGACATTGCGCAGAAGCCAGGGTTTCTTTTCTTCTCACATCACAATTCACAAAACACATATTTCCCCAGGCAGATGACCTTTCAAGTTTGAAGCGTTGGAAGCTCCCAGGTTTTGTTCGGTTCTTCTATTTCCATTTTAAGTTTCATACGCTATTCCGACTATTAATTTCTGGCCTTTTACGCATCTGCTTTGTTTATCTTGGTAGAAATCGAAATATTTGAAATTTTGTTTGCCAAAAAGTTGTTGGTTCGATTGCTGAGGAGACCGAGGAAACTAAAAGGACAAATACCTGGTTTTTCTGAGTAGGGTGCTTCGTAATTTAGCCAAAGAAAAATAGGTTTTGATCGACGAATGGTTTATGTCAACCCGTTGTCGGGAATCAAAACGATGCTGGATTTATGCATATCAGTTGTTGAGTTATTCTGTAACATTTGAAATTTAAAATACTTCTTTGGAGATTTTTTTTTTAAAAAAAAAACACTTGCTGTGATGCGGGAGTAAAGGAATAGAGCATTTTTCACTCTTTCTTCAGCTCTGTTGTTTTAGGGTATGTTTGGATTGGGGACTGAGGGGGAGAAGGAAAGGGGAGAAGTTTAGGACCTATTCTCCTTATTTGAAAAGTTGATTTTAATCCCTCATTCTCTTCCTCCTTTCACAAATTCTTAATACCCCAAATTGAGATATTTTGACTTACTCTCTAGATTTTGGAAAATATGAACACATGATCATTCTGTGAGACTTGGAGCTTAATGTTTTGTGCAAGATACACAGTGCTACATGTTTAATGTGTTACTACTATCGTCTAGCTCTGCTAATGTCTACTCGGGGAAAGAAAAATATTTGTTTAGGGTTCCAAATTTACATTACTGAATTTCCCTGTTATATGTCTCGGCATATTGAATTCTTTTCTGCAATCGTGTTTGTTAATTTTGTTACGAGTTTATTATCTTAACAAGCTCAAATGATATAACATTGAATGAAGGTTAAGACTATGTTCTTTTTTTGATCATGGTTAAGACTATATTCTGTAGAATATTGTATTGCACATTCTTTCCTAGTCATTACTCCTTCTTTATCTGTTTAGTATTTTGAGAATTGGCCTGTCAATTGCTCTGCTTATCTTCATTGTTAATTCCAGAAAATTCTTAGATTATTTTGCATCATGATCTTATTTTTATTTTTTTGGGGTGCTTTAATAGGCTTGGCGTGATGGAATCAAACTTGCAGTCTTCACCACAGGACAATGCTGATACAAAAAATGCCTTTCGCAAACCTTCCAGTGATGCAGCTCATAGGAATTATAGGCGTAGATCTCCAGCTGATGGATTGCCATCATTGGACGGTTGGAATCTTTAAACCCTTGTATTTATTCCTTTTAATAGTCTTTTAGCTAATCATTATAATATCCAGATGCTAGATATGTCTGCAATTTATTTGCTGATTTATTGTTCATTGGTGGAGTTTCTTAGTTCTTATGCTCCAAAATACACATGGTTCTAAACTTGATGGATGATGATCCTAGTCCTTGGGGACATCTTTAGTTTTTTATTTTTTTATAGATTATGTTAGGGAAATAGAAGGTAGATTCAAGTAGGTGCCTTCAAGGCTGCTGCACTATGTTTTCTGATTTCGACTGTATATTTATTTTGGACTGTGATAGTGTTGTCACTGATATTAATGCTTAGTTCTTCTAATGAATACTCTTATTCACAAGCAGGTAGTCCCAAGAGGGAACGTAGCCCGAGTCCAAATTCAGTAAGGGAAGATTATGTAAGAGTCTCTGACCATTATACTAGGAAGGATGATGATGGAAGGGACAGGGATAATGGTAAGAATCATCATGGAAGAAACATTGATTCTTTGAAGCATTCTGATCGGCAGTCATCTAGGAGCTCCCTAGGTCACTACAGGAATGAAGATTACAATAGACATGACAAATATGCAGATGAAGACAGATACCGTGAGCGGGTATCCTCTCGGTCTGGACATGGTTCAAGGGGTGATCATATGAGAGAAGGGAGTGATAATAGGTCAAAAGATTACGGGCGCACTGTGGACAGATATTGCCGTGACAAATATGATCGGTCGGATTATAGAAGCAAGGAGAAGGATAGAGAAACATCTTCCTTGGAGCATCAGAAATATAAAGGCAGAGATACTTCATATGACAGATCTGGATCTGGAAGAAGGCATGCTCCATTAGATGAGGTGGAAAGGGAAAGGCGTACAAGGGATAGTGATGGTCGAGATGAAAGTAGGGATTCCCACAGAAGTTCTAGAGATTACAGAAGTGATCGGGCAGCCCCCTACTCAGAGTCAAAGACTAGTAGAGATGACTCAGGTTCGCGAAAAGATAGTGGCAAATATCGTCAAAAAGATTCTTCTGAGAGTGAACAAAAGGAGCCCGATGGTAAAAAAATCTCATTTGACGAAAACAAAAAATATGACTTTGAGAGTAGTAGGGACAAGGATAAAAACACTAGGAAAGTAGGAGAGCAGATCAGAAATGAAGATAAAGAATCTTCTGCAAAAAAACCAAAGTTTGGTTTCGATAAGGAAGATAAATATGGTATGTTTTTGTATTTTTCTCTATTTTCACCCTTTTTGTGATATGAATTATTAACCTTTCTTCTTTTAACCTCTTCAAAATTTTCTGGTTTAATAGCAGATGAAAGCCAGACTTCAAGTTTAAAGCATACTCAGGAGAGCAATGTGGAGTTGCCCAAGGCCAGTGGTTCAGAGGGTATTAGTGATCTAAATAGTGCAAAGGTTGCTGCCATGAAAGCAGCTGAATTAGGTATACAACTTTTTTCAGTTGTGATAGACCTAATTTTGCAATATGTTAAACTGCTTGGTTTTAAATCATTGACTTGATTCTTAGAGATTGAAAGGGTTGCTCATAATTACAATTTTTAAACCAGTTGCATAAGTTTGATAGTGGGTGAGCATGTTAGCTGTGATTTTACTGCATAATTGGTGTATATGTTTTTTTAATTTAGTGCTATTTTAACAATTATTTTGTTATTTTCCCCCATATGTTGTGTCCAACCTTTGGCAAGTATGATGTAGTGTAGGATTGCTTGTCTTTGAACCTGTCACACATGTTTTACTAATCTGGAAGTTTTGTTGAGTGGCAGTTAATAAAAACCTAGTTGGTGTTGGTTGCTTGACTACTGACCAAAAGAAGAAACTCTTGTGGGGCAACAAAAAGAATACAACAGTGGAAGAGGTATTTTTAACTTCTTAAGTAACTGTACTTTTGAATCTAACCTAGCATCACATTCAATGCTTTTCTCTTGGTGGTTGATAGTCAATTAATGGTTAGGAAGGTTGATCTAGTCTGCATGCATAAGTACAATTTTGAGCTTCCTAGTCTCCTTTTTCTCTGGAAATAATGCTGTTAGTAACTGCAATGGTGATGTTCAGATGGTTTCAGCAATTTTCAACTTCCTAATTTGTGTCTTTTAATTTATTTTTTCTATAAAAGATGAGCACTTGGCAGCACAAGTGTGCTGCATCTGCTCTCTACCAATGTAACCTATCTAACTAGATGGACTTGACACCATAGGTGTTGATAGGTGGTCTGCAGATGTTGAAGCATGAATAAAACATATGAAACTCAGTTTGACGTGAGTTGCTTTGGACTAGTTGTTTGGTGGTGAATGGTTATATTGAACTTGGGGAGAAAAGATCTTTTAATTATAAATGCGTAGAACTTCTATGTGTTGCTCAAGGATGATACTTTGGGATTAGATGTTGCATATGTTATTGTTAGGAGTGGATTTCCTAAGATACAGCTTTTCTTATTCTAAGTCTTTCAAGTTGAACCTCAACTTCAGATGTTCACCTGAGTCTAGAGAATGTGGGCTGGGTAGCTATGGTTTTGGATTATTGAGTTGATGGCTCTGTTATCCTACCATTATTCCTGACATGTTAGATATGGTTTTGGAATATTGAGGTGTTATCATACCGTTATTCTTGTTACACGGATAATTGTTTATATATTTGTTGTACATTTGCTATAAGCTGCTACTTACAATTCATTTACTGCTTAAAAAAATACTCATGCCAAATATTATAGTCTGGTCACCGCTGGGATACAACACTGTTTTCTGATAAGGAACGGCAAGAGAAGTTCAACAAACTCATGGTAAGTCTTGATTGAATGACTGCTCTATTTTGGCCAATATTATAACATCAGGAGATCCCCCCCCCTTCTCTTTTTTTTGGTTTTTTTTTTTTTGGTGTGACTGGCTGGCTCCGTTGGAGTTTTCCACCTACTGACACAGTTTTAGAGTCTGAGGTTGCATTGGTGCCTATGGCCACTTGTAGGGTGTGAAAGGCGAACCCAAAGCGGAGCAGAAATCCGACGACCAACTTGCAGAGAAGCAGAGGGAACAACTCCAGATGGATCTAGAGAAACAGTATACTGCAGGTCTCCGCCGAAGAGATGGCCGTACAGTTGGATTAGGTCTCTAAACATTCACTGGGGATTCTTTTCTTCCTTTGACATGCCTAATGTTGAGTATTACACTTCCATGCTCTGGATGATCTTTTAATCGTTCATTTAAAACATATAGGGGAGTATGCTTTAGTGTCAGACACATGGTCTCTTGGCAGTCGGTGGGATTTTCTTGTTAGACTGAAACTTGTAAAAGTTACGGAAATCCTTGTAGTTGTATCTCGAGTTCTATTATCTAGTTCATCATATATATCTGGTTTGGATAGTTTGGACCCAACATCTGATGTATTGTTTGATGATGACTAGAAAAATATTTACATCTGTGAAGTATGTTAAAGAAAACATTGGACGTACTTATCCTTTAAACCCCGGAAAAAGGACCATGGACGCTTAAACATATTATAAAGCACACAAGAAAGGAGTCTACGGGTAATGGTTCAGCCAATTGGTTTCCTGAGCTCGGCTTTCTCCTGTATGATTTCAAAACGAGATGAGGCTATTGGCTCTATGTGGCTTTTTGGAGCTTCTTGACAAGGAAAATGTGGGCTATGCAAGTAACAATTGATAATAAAGTTACTTTTTCTTTTTTTTTTTGCTAAAGCGGAGACAAAGTATTTCTAAGTCAGACGCTTATGATTAAGCTCCAGTAACCAACAAAATATCGTAAAAACATTTGCAAACAGCTGTCTATGTACAATTGCGGCACTGTTTAACCAACAATAAAAATCATTTAGATGGAGAGACAGGATGCATTGTTCCCTGCCACCCAAAGTCTTCAACATATCTAAATTGTTCTTCAGCCAATGAGATTGCAAGTTGGCAACTTTAGTTTTCATAGGATTCCATCTCGCATTTATCATGAAATCACTGTGTATACACTAGTTAGTAGATCATAGAAGTGTTAGACAATTATAGCCCTTTGTATCCTGTTCCAAATTAAAATTATCATAATCTAACAAATACCCGGTTGAGTGTTAATTTTTATATAAATATGATACCAAAGCGTGAGGCTTCGAATGGATAAACTATGGTATCTACAACTCTATATATATAATTAGAAGCAAGTCAAGAAAGAACGTCCTTTACTCCTCTTAGGTGGTTTGATTGTAAATGAAGATGTAGTAAAGTCGCTTTTATCTGAAGTTCTGAATACTGATAGAAAACTAAGAAGTAGAATTTATTTATTTCGAGTTTTCATTATAGTTTTTTGTCCAAGCTTACCAGAAAATGACATTCCCAAGATAACTTGGATAAGTCTACACGCCTTATCTTAATATGACCTACTATTATATTCCAATTTGTGCTACTGTCACCATCTTTGCCTATTCTAATGTCTGTCCCGTGAGTCCTCAAATCACGTTGCAGATTGGTCAACTTCATGTAAATCTAAGCAAAAACCTTTACAAAAAACACGTACAGTAGTTTTAATGTAGGTAAAGATTAGTCATATTTATTATGCAAAAAGATTATGTGTATTAAATTTAATCAATGATAAAGACAAAAACATTCTATATATTAGAAACATGATAATGCAAAGATACTTTTTCACTTATCCAGAGGAGAATTTGTCAACATTTCAAGAAAAGGAAAGCAAATATTATTTGTTTGATGTAAAAAAGAAGCAAATGGTGGAAGACAAACAACAAACACACCACAACAACGTTCATTACTTTTGTCACAGTAAAAAAAAAAGAACAGATTGTTAGTATCTCTTTAAATTCTCTGTACTTTTGCTTTGCATATCTGTACAATGTGCATATGATTCGCATCAAGCATGAGACACATCACAAGAAAACAAGAAAAGGCCGTCATGGTCACAGACAGTGAGAACCAAATGAACAAACTCGCGGGGATCATCACCCAAGCAAGGAATCTCAATTCTCAAATGGTGATTGGAGAAGAAAACCCAAAAATGAAGTGCCTCTCTCTATTCACCCAAAAACGACACAAAAGAAAGAATAAAAAGCTAATGAAGACTTTGGGTCAACACCTCATTTCACGTTTCCACTCAAAGCTTCTACCTTTACAGACAATCATTCAGTCAGGCGTCTTATTATAATATTCCTTTCTTTTGAAGGCTTTATTCTCATCTCTAGCTATCACAGCCTGTGTGTCTGTCTCCTATAACCCAAAACAACAAACAAGAGTCTGAGATTTTACTCACCATGATATCTCAATCTCATTCTCAGCCATCTGCAATTGCTGCAACAACTTTGATATTTGTGCTCTTTGCACAAATATTCGTGTCAGTGATTTCATTTTCAGAAGCTGATAAGATAATCACTTTGCCAGGTCAGCCACCAGTGAAGTTTCAGCAGTATGGTGGTTACATTACCATTGATGAGAAACAGCACAGAGCTTTGTTTTACTATTTTGTAGAAGCAGAAGCAGATCCTGCTTCCAAGCCATTAGTTCTCTGGTTAAATGGAGGTATGCTTAATGTTTTTCTTATTGTTTCAAATGCATAAACTTTGCTTCTAACAAAAGGAAGCAATTAAAGGTGTTTTCTGGGTTTTGTAGGGCCTGGTTGTTCATCTGTTGGAGCTGGAGCTTTCGTTGAGCATGGACCTTTCAAGCCTAGTGAAAGCGTTCTCCTGAAAAATGAGTACAGTTGGAACAAAGGTAATGGAAAAAGACATTGAATACTAAATTACTAATGATGATTAATGATGATTACCTCCTTGATTCAGAGGCGAATATGCTATACTTGGAATCACCAGCTGGTGTTGGCTTCTCCTACTCTGCCAATGAGTCTTTCTATGAGTTTCTCACTGATGAAATCACAGGTTCTTTCACTTCATTTCATGCTTTGAACGCCATCTCACAAGTTAATTGAATAAACTTATTTTTTTAGTTTCTGAATTTGTCCCAAAACTGAGATATAGTCCCTTAACATTAGAACTACACTTTTTGTTTATCCCTTAGGATTAGATGTTTATGAAAGAAACTAAGTGACCGATAATTTGTATCTCCAATATTTCGGGACTAAATCGTAATTTTATGACAAAGTCAAGGATTAAAAGTAATTTTTCTCTATGTTAATTATAACAAGTTCTTGTTTATGTACAGCGAGGGACAACCTTGTTTTCCTACAGCGTTGGTTTGCCAGATTCCCACAGTACAAAAACAATGACTTCTTTATCACAGGGGAGAGCTATGCAGGTATAGGTCATTTATTTTTTCTATTAATATAATATAATATTCTCGTTTTAAAACTACAGTAGTGTAATCCATTATCCATAATTGTTTTCAGGTCACTATGTTCCCCAACTTGCGCAACTCGTTGTTCAGAGCAAGACAAAGTTCAATCTCAAGGGGATAGCTGTGAGTACAATGTACAAAGTTTTTTCTGATTAGTGAGATCATTAGTTATTACAACTGGCTGAAATGTTGGTATTTGCAGATAGGGAATCCTCTTCTGGAATTTAACACTGATCTAAACTCAAGAGCTGAGTTCTTTTGGTCTCACGGACTAATATCAGATTCAACTTACAACATCTTCACCACAATCTGCAACTATTCCCAAATCTGGAGACAATATCAAAGTGGGAATCCGAGTGTCATTTGTGCAGGAGTGAATAGACTAGTGAAAAGGGAGGTTAGTCAATTTGTGGATGCATATGATGTCACACTTGATGTTTGTCTCTCAACAATAGATCAGCAGGCTCAGACACTAAATCAACTGGTAAGTTAGCCATCTTAGTGTAATAGTTCTTATTATTCCTATGTCATTGTACCAATCACTTTTGATCACTTTCATGTCTGGTGCAGCAAGAGACAGCAAAGGTAGATGTGTGTTTGGAAGATGAAACACTTACATACTTGAACAGGAAAGAAGTACAGGAAGCTCTACATGCTAAGCTTGTAGGAGTCACTAAATGGTCAGTTTGCAGCGAGTAAGTCTTCTCCTTAAATAATTAGAGAGTGGATCCCCTGCAGTGGGTAACTCACTAAAAAATATATTATCTATATCCAAGGACCAAATGTCAACTTTAGGGGGCCCTTGTTCATCATTTTCCAAAATATTTTACTGTTGATAGATTCCTTAAAGCAGCTCAGCCAACATGGGAACAACTAAAGCTTGTTTTTGTTTTTTTTTTATTTTTTCTTGATTTTGTTTTTCTGCTAACAGCCTAACACTACTTTTTTAAAAAAAAAAAAATCACAGAGTAATCAGATATAACATGCAGAATCTAGAGATACCAACAGTTCCTATTCTAGGAGAACTTGTCAAGTCTGGCATCCATGTCTTTGTGTACAGGTTTGTGATTTTTTATTTTGTTATTTTCACCTATGTATAAACTTCTTATATAACCTACGATGATTCATCAAGGCATATATTATTTGTACATATTGCAGTGGAGATCAAGATTCAGTGGTGCCATTAACTGGGACGCGTTCTCTGGTGAATAAGTTAGCCAAAGACATGAGATTGAATACAAGTGTGCCATATAGAGCCTGGTTTGGAGGAAAACAGGTTAAATGCATGCTTTGGAATATAATTTAAGAGATAATTAATAATTAAAAGCTTTTTAATTTATCATATATATATGCCCCTTAATTTGTCATTCATTCATTTCACTCAACCTTGGTTGCTGTTTTAATTGATCAGGTTGCTGGATGGACACAAGTTTATGGTGACATCTTATCATTTGCCACCATAAGAGGGGCAGCTCATGAAGCTCCGTTTTCACAGCCAGAGAGATCACTCGTGTTACTAAAATCTTTTCTTCAAGGAAAGCCACTTCCAGAAGCAGTCCCTTCAATATAAAATGAATCACCACACCAAGTGTACCTATTTCACTATATTCAATAAATTAAGAGTTTCATGATGAACCAGTATGCAAACATAATTAAGACGCTTGGACAAGTTGGTTTTGTCAATTTTGTTTTTCTTCGTTTCATATTTTTGTTCCCCGACTCCCACGTGTATAAAGAAATTATCTTTTTCACACAGTGACATAAAAGGTCTCAACGACTGTACATTATTGTAAAGGGATGGGTAAGAAGCTTAGAAAAATATTGACATCACCAAAAACAAAATGAAAGGCATTCAACAAATATAACTAGTAATTTATAAACATGAATGAAAGGCATTCAACTGAAGAGGTTTTCTGAAAACAAATTAAAATCCAGAAATTTATGTCAATTTTTATTTTTCACAATGACCTTCTGTTTGAAAGACATTTTACTTTACCAAAAAAAACAAGACATTTTACAATTTTGATTTATAAAAAAAGAAAGAAAGAAAGAAAGAAAAAATAATAATTACGAGTTTTTTTCCCTTTTAGATTACTTTAAGAGTTAAGATACAAAGGAAATTAAAGGTTAAACTTCATCATAAAAAAAAAGTATGAAAGTTAGGCCCATCTAATAGTTGGACTGGACTTCGCAATTGCAACAGTGGTTAATTAAGAGTAACATTTTATTTTATTTATTATGATTAAAGTAATTTTTTTTTCATATCTATTTCTGATTTGTCCTTTTATGTGAAAAAAATTATTTTAATATTAGATCGATTCAAATCTAATAATTTATTTGAAATTTTTTTACTCATCATCAAATTGACAGAAATCATTTTGTTGTCAATACAAAAAATATTTATAAATTATTTTTCTTCTATATGATTATATTAGAGTTATCAAATTAATTGTAAGTGTCCTTAAACTTTTTTATAGTATGATTTAGTTAGACTTAGTTGTTTTTTTTATTTTAAAAAGAGAAATTCAATGAATTTTTTTTCAGTCCAAAAAAATGGATTTTTTTTTTAAAAAAAAACTGCTCTAGTTCTCTGCCACTTACTTCCTTCTGCTTTTCACATTTTCTGAATCCCACGAACGAAGAGTGTCGCAGAAGACGAAGTGCGTAGTGTCCCCATGCATATATATAGTGGTAGCATAAATAGAGAAGTAAGGAATATTGAATACCTTGCATTATCATTTATCAAGTCATTGTAAATCGAACTCATATATATATCATCAAATATAATTTGTTTTAAACATTAATTAAAGTTGTCTTATTATATTCCGTCCAATTTGGGTCACTCTAATGTCATCAAATAAATCAAAAAAATATATTTTGTAAAAAATCCTAAAAATGATTATGTTGTGTAGAATGCCAAACGGAGAAGGACGAAGAGCGAAAGGAAAGGCCAAAAGTCGAATTAATGAGAGAGTCACAGACAGGTTGGCAATAATCATGGCTATTTGACCACCTTAAACCTAACTATAGTTTATCTATCCCACATAATTAGTGAGTTTTCCCTGATTCTCATCATTATATATCATATCATGTTTAATTTATACAATTAATATTTATATATATGCATGGTTGTTGCGATCTTCAACCAAAATTACCTAGTGATTTCATTATTGTTTCCATCAAATTTCGATCACCAAATCTCAAATTGACTCCATATATATATATAGTCATTCTTCAACAAATCTTACCATTTTGTTTTCAATTTATATATATATAGCAAAATAAACACGGACTAATTATCTTGAAAGTAAAATGAAGTAGCTAGTGCTGTCATGCATGATTTTCATAAAACCATGGATATACGTATTAGAAGGAGAGCAATTTTAGATGTTAGATGATGAGTAGCTTTGTTGTATGAAATTAATTAACCATGAGAAGAAGAGATTACAATGATATTTGTTGTTAAAAAGTGTTTTAAAAGTAGACAAAAAAATGGCGATGTGAAAGGTAGGCGAATAATAAAGGTTACATGCATATGAATGAGCATGATGATGATAATTAACAAGAGGTGGGGATTTTTAGATGAGGAGCTTCATGTATATGCATATATATATATATATATATATATGGGACCAAAATAAAAGGGGAAGGGTTTGACTGAAGAGAGAGAACCAAAAAGGCTAAAACAACAAAAAGAGGAGAAATCCTAATTTGGGCGTCAAAATCTCATCTTTAAGGTCTTCCCTCACCACTAGGCTAATTTTTGTAAGTGTTGGAAACTTGAAACCAAGGCAGTCAAGATCTAGATTTAAATCATAAGATCGTACGATCTTACGATCTTGCAAGGCCAATTCTAGTTAAATCGGATGCAGGATCGGTTTTGACCAAGATCTGAGTAAGATCTAGATTTAAATCGTAAGATCGGTAAGATCGTACGATCTTATCGATCTTGTAAATTTATTTTTAAGCTTTTTTTTTTAAAAAAAAAAAGACCCAAAAACAATTAAAAACTTTCAAAAAGGTCCCAAAAACACTTTAAACAATTCCACAAAGGCCCAAAAGCATTTAAAAACTTTCAAAAAGGTCCAAAAACACTTTAAACAATTCCACAAAGGCCCAAAAACATTTAAGAGACTTTCCAAAAGACCCTAAAACATTTTAAAACTTTCAGAAAGGCCCTAAAACGTTTTAATGACTTCCAAAAGACCCTAAAATGTTTTAACAACTTTCAAAAAAAGTCCAAAAATATTTAAGAGACTTTCCAAAAGACCCTAAAACATTTTAAAACTTTCAAAAAGGCCCTAAAACGTTTTAAACACTTAAAAAAAAGAGCCCGGCCAAAATGCGGTGTTCACAAGTACAAACCACTTAGGCTTGAAGTTTAGGCTTGAAGTTTTTTTTTTCTTTTTAGATTTCAATCACTAATTCACTACTTATAATTAAGTTTGTTGTCTTTTTATTTTTATTTTTTCAGGTATGAAGATGTTGTTGCTTTGTTTTTGTTAGCGTTTGACTGAACTTTTGTTAGCTTTTTGTTAGAAATGGGAGATGTTGTTGCTTATTATATATATTTATATATACATACTCATAAGTTATAAGATGAATTTATGACTTATGAGCATTTATATATATATATATATACACATAAATAGATATTAGTAATTGTTTATATGATTTATATAATATTTTTTTAGGAAATTCATAGGATCTTACGATCCTCGATTCGATCTTACGATTCGATCTTTCTCATGCTCCTTCCGATCTTGAGTAAGATCTCGATCTTGACTGCATTGCTTGAAACAATAACAAAGATTTCAAGGGACTTATCACTATCACTATTCTTCTAATTAATACTTCAACTTCTTCTTTTATCTACTGTACATATTATTTTTATAACAAATTAAAATTTTGAATAATTCAATTATATTCAAACGTGTGTATGTAGACCCGTTCCTCTCCTCTTTATTGATTATTTTGAATTCATTGCTTAAAATGTCAATTTGAAGTTATTTGATATGTCCGATTCCTCTTTAATTTTCATATATATGTTAGTAGTTAATTATTTCTGCTCACAAAAATCATAGTCTCTCCATGACTTTGATGTACTATCCTTCTAAAAATTAAAGTGAGAGCAACAACATAATCATTTGTAACGAGAAAGTACCCACTACATCCATTCTGAAATTCACCTCCCACATCTCTCATTCATGCCCCACACCACCTCCTTTTATCTTTTTCTTTCTTTCTTTCTCTCTTTGCAATTCCTTCTTTGTTGAATCATTACATGCAAATTAATTAACCCTTGTTCTTTTTATACCACTTTTTTTTTGCCAGACTTTTTATACCACTTATAGATATATGAGTCTATATATATGTATGGCTACATTTAAATAACTATTTTCCAATTAATGACCAACTCTGCAACAAGATTATGAAATCAACTTTAATTATTTAGAGGCTTCTTATTAACATGATGATTAATGTTATTGACTAATGTATGGCAAACAGTTAATTTTCCCCCCTCCTTTTTGACCCAATTATTTCTTGAATTATGTTGGCTAATATATATTCCTTTTTCCTATTGTATTAATTAAAGGATATGCATCACAGTCGTTTTCATGCTTACTACATATGTCAAACTATAAAAGGGGGATCAACAAGCCATCTCTTAATTGCCATATAAACATGCTTGTTTATTGTCAGGGAAAGGGGCATACTTTCCTACCATTGTTGAAATCCCAGTGTGCTCTATGCTTAAAATTCTTTGATTTCATTGATTTGAGATTTGAAGTTGAAAGATTTATCAGGAAATGATCAAAGAAGTAACCACTTTCTCTCCACGAGGCTGTGACTGCATGTAATTGGTGTTTGAGCATATTACTCACTTATTATTTTGTTTTATAAGAGATGCCTAAATTAGAGGCCGGTATTAAAAAACAAACACTTCCGAAAGTTTCATCCAGAAATGATCACAGGTTATATTATTAAAGTACACATACATACATACATACATACATACATACATACATACATACATACATACATACATACATACATACATACATACATACATACATACATACATACATACATACATACATACATACATACATACATACATACATACATACATACATACATACATACATACATACATACAGAGATAATTTTTTTTTTCAAAAAAAGAACAGATTAAGTTTATTATTTTTTCTATGAAATAAAATTAAAGATATATATATATATTATAATTTTAAGAAAATAGTATTTCGGTCATTGCTTAATTAATTTTAAAAATAAACTTTGTAAATATGTTCAAAATAGAAAAAAATGAATGTGTGATTTATTATAAGCATCTGGATCTGAAAGAGTAATATTTATATATCCTTATTGTTTTAAAAATTTAAAATCAAGGATGTCTGTGGTAATGTGGTGTACGTAGTGTAATTATTGACTATTGCTAAATCCTAGAAGTAAAGAATAAAAGTAGGAAATATTAGAAAGTGAAATTGCAAAATTGGGACTCAAGACAGATATTGACATTGTGGTCAAAACTCAAAAGACCTTTTCGGTTGAAATGAAAAGTCATACGCATGTGTGGGATTGTTTGTATATAATATATGCATGTGAGTGTCGTACATATATACACTACCTAGAAAAACCAAAAAAGAAATTAAGATGAATTATAATTTTAGAAGAACTTGGCAATAACTTATCTAAATTAATCTGTAGGTATGAAATGAGAGCATGCATGCATATATATATATAAGTTAGAAATCAAATGAAAGACACCAATGAAACGTAAAACTAAAGATACAAAGTGAGAAAGGGATTGAGGGGAATTTGAAAGGAAAAGTAATTATAAATGTAAATAGGACCCATAAATTGAGATGCCGTGTATGTGAGAGTATGTAGGAGTAGGGGGGTTTGTGTGGTAGAATAGTACAAATTAAAGGACATGATTCAGAATAGAGAAAGCAGTGTTTGCTTTGCTAGAGAAACCAAAAGATTAACAAAATGATTCATTTGTCATGACTCACGACCCCCCACCCACATCAGAGAGATCAGATCCATCATTTAACATTCACTCACAAAGCTAGCTACTTAGAAGCTTTCACTCTACGAAACTCTCATATATATACTCTTATAATTAACTCGATCATATTCATAACCCAAAACCCATCTCTCTTTCTTTCTCTTCTTCTCTGTTTTTGAGTATTTATTATTATTTGTGTTCTGACTGAGTTTGTGGAAAGAAAAGAAAAGAAAAAGGTCGGCCCCGGGAGGTGTAGCTAGCTAGCTAGGTTGAAAGGTGCAGAGAGAAGATAGTGTTATATATTAAGGAAATGAATTAAGTAAAGGGGCAGCAAGTTCTATGCATTTTGACTTTGGCCCTTTTCATTGACATTCTTCTCCTCTTCAAAACTTTAAACTCCTAACTCCTAGGCTGCTCCGATCCTGCGTGCTATCAACAAAGAAAGCAAGCAAGAAGTAAACCCATATCCGGCCATCCCAAAACCCAATTTCTTCTTTCTTTCTTTCTTGATATTATAACCAAATTAAAACCCTCTCTACTCTTTCTCTTTCTCACACACTTTTGAAACTCTCAAGTCTCAACCCCACAGAACCATATAGAGAAGGAGAAGCTTTGAAGAAGAACAAGTAGCAAGCAAGAAGTGTGGGAATTATATTGAATCCCATGCGATGGTTTGTGGAAAGATCAAGAAGCAAATGGGTTTGGTGATGCTATCTTCTTCTCTGCTGCTGCTGCTGCTATTGATCAGCATGCTAGTTGTGATGAGTAGTACTCCATGTAAGGCTGCAAGTAATGTGAGAGCCAGATTTCACACATTCAAACCTCATTCACAGCTCCAACCTCCTCTTCATTTCCAAGCTGCCCTCAAAAGGAACCATCATCAACATCAACATCAAGCTCAACATCATGGAGATGATGATGAAATTCTTGGGGCAGACAAGAGAAAAGTCTATACTGGTCCGAATCCTCTTCACAACAGATAAGTAGTAATTAGTATAGATTTAAGCATATATATATATATATATCCACCTCCATTTGTGTCCTGTCCCCAATCCCACTTTTTAATTTTTCTTTTTTTTTCCCTTTCATTTCAAAGAGCATTCTTTGTGCTCTGCAACTTAATTAATTTTACAGATGTGTATATGCAAATTTAGGTTTGAGATTTTGAGATGACGAAGGAACGATCTTGGTGATATATATAATATGATGAGAGGACATATATAGTAATTAATTAATTGTTATTAATTATGATAATTTGATTTGAAAATTTTGAAGAGCTAGCAAGCTATGTAGGAGGATGGATGGAATGGGAATGCCATATTGGTAGCTATAAATGGGGGTGGTTGGTGTGAGTGAATATTATTGGGATGCTTTTTCCTTTTAGCCCATGGGTGTCTGCTTTGCTTCCTTTGTCCTCTGGACTTTTTGGTTTCTTCCAAAGATTCTTACACACATCATCAGGTTTTCCATATCTAGCTAGGCCTCCCTGTCTTTAACAAGAAAGTCTGTATGAATACCACGCATCTAAATGACCCCCAATAATACATTTGTTTGTTCCCAAACCAAATCACACCAATCTATATTATTATTATTATTATTATATATCCTCTAATGTAATGTATTGGGGAATATTCATATTAATTCATATATAATTCATACTACTCTCTACTCTTTCTTTTCTGTTCGCTTCTTTTCTTTTTTCAGTTTTATATATACTGAAAGATTTCTTCTAACGAAAAAAAGTTATGTTCATTTAATGTACATATATACAAAAGCAATTCTTTTTTTTTTTGGGTAGAACAAAAGCAATTCTTCACCAGATGAGAGATCATCAATCTGAGTTAATATATATAGTTATATACTATACTTAAACCTTTTTTTTTTAATAGAAGGAGAAGAGGTCTAGATTTCAGGAGCAGAAAGGCTAAAAAATGTGTGTGCAAAAAGTGGTTGCTTAGGGCAGTATTGTACATTTTTTTCTTTTAGGGTAGAGAGACACTAGGTAGAGGCAACATTCATTTAATTTGACATGTAATCTGGATATGATGTGAAAATGAAAAAGGAATGTAGTAATCAGTAGTAAGTAGTAAATAGTAATGAAGAATAATATGTATAAGAGATAGATGAAGTGTGTGAGTGAGGCATTAATTGATGGATGTGCAGAAAAGATTTCAAGCTGCATGTACACTTTTAATGATGAAGATGGAAGTGTAGCGAGGTTAGTAAGAATGATATATTATATATGTAGGGATCGGAGTGATATATATGCATGTTAATTTCTCCATGGTGATTATGAGGCAGGGTCCCACGTTCACCTTCATTTCTTATTCCATATCTCCTTTTGCCAGCCACGCATCCACTTCAATTCCCTCCCTCTTCCAAAGCCATTTCTTTCCTTTCAAATATAATTCCATTATTATTATTATTATATATGTTTTTATAATAAGCAGGTTAAAAGTTAAAACTTTAGAAGGTAAACTAAATGGGGTTTTGAAAACAGGGGTTTTATTTTCGATTTGATGTTCCAGTACACATTGAAACACATGTGAGATATACTGTATATAATTAATTAAAGAGGGGGAAGGAGGAGGCGATGATATTTTGTCGTTGGTCGTGATTCAAACAGTGTTTATGCAGTGGCAACATTATTTGTGTGTGGCAGCAAATGCATCTGAAATTATTATGAAGAGGCTCCAGAAACAGCCAAACAGAACATTAAATGTAGGTATTTTAGAAAGCCAAGAGAGATAAATTAATAAGGGAAAATTGATTGAGGAAGAGAAAACTAGAAAAGTGTGTGTGTGTGTGTGTGTGTGTGTTTTTGGGTTCGGGTGTTACTGTTACATGTTACATGCATGTTACTGTGTCGACCTCAACCTTAATTAGTCATGTCTGTGTCGGGTGTCCTTCGAATTCAATAAGCTTATAATAATATATGGATTAAATTTAGAGGTCTTTCTGTGACTGCCTGGGAAGGACATTTAAAACTCAGATACATCACTGTGAAAACACAGTAACTCACAGGCCAGAATCCCTAGATGGCTGTGTAATAACACTTTTCATTCTATTTTTTTGATATTGTTTTATGCAAAGTAAAAATATAAGGGCTTTGAGATGAGTGTGCAAATTTTCTTCACAAAACTCAATGAGAGATTCTACGTACTAAAATTGAAGAGCCTCAATAATGGCATTTTCTATATATTTTTTCAAAATATAAATTTTAAAATAATTTAATGATAAAGAATTGAAATGTTTGGATGGGTGAGTGGGTACGAATTGCCGAAATTTTTTTTTATATTAGTACGAATTGCCGAATTGGAATGGTACCATGCCTTCCTTTCAGGCAAAAAAAAAAAATGCCTTCCTTTTTATATTATTTGAATTCGTCTCAACTATTTTATATTTGAATGGTACACATACATCATTTTTATATTTGCATTCGAATTTGTCTCACTTTCGAAACACTCCAAATATAAGGAAAAAAAACAGATATTAGAGATGTTTGATATTTATATTTAGTATATCTACTAGTATATATCTATTACTTGACCTTAATATTAGAAGGAAATTTTTTTATAAGGTGGAATGATGAAATAAAAGAGTATGAGTCCATAACAGTCGAGTATTATTGTTATATTATATATGACAATATTGATAGTGAGTTCTAAAGAGATTGAAAGGTTTGTGGGGAGCGTATAGTATACGCAAATGTGATAATGGGGGAAGGGATGATCGCATTCGCACGTACATATATGGCTTATATGCTATCAAGCAAGCCATCACTCTATTATATCACTCTATCACCCTCACAGTCACCCATTAACCATAACCCCATCTTTAATTTTGCCGCCTTCATTTCCAAATCAATATTATACATTATTTTTGATTATTGATATTTAAAGACTTTCACCAAGACAATAAATAATTATAGGCCACATGTTAAGACAAGATAAACATTGACGTGACTAAATATAACAATCATGAAATAAATAGATATTCTGGTCTATAACTATCATTTTTCTCCAAGTTGTCATAATATAGCATAGGTGGTATCAAAGACGATGGATTGCACAAGAGATTTCGCAGCAACTCCTTCTTAAGTTATTTCAGCCGAATTTGTCACTCATTTTGTTTCTCTGATCCATTACTTACTAACTCACTGATGTCGCATGGCCCAATCAACAATCAAATTTGTGGGGCCACCCGCTAAAGCCTATACCTCCACTATCAATAGAGTGAGTGGGCTTTTCAGTATTTCAGAAATAATGCCTTGATGTCCAAAAACAAAAACAAATTATGCCTTCTGTTCTTCGTCTTTTTGTTAATGGTTGGTTATATGCTTGTTTCTCTTAAAGATGCAAATTTATCGTTAACTTAAATTTCAAGATTTAACTTCATAAAAAATTAACATCCTGTTGGCGTTTTTCATTTAGAGGTTTTAGTATTCGCTATCTCAGGTTTTTCATTTAGAAATAGCAAATTCTTGAAAACTAGTAGGTTCAATAATATTTGATTTGTGATATTTTTAAGACTTCAGAGAGTGAAATATGAATGTGCCAGTGCACTAGGCTGCTGTCAATATTTATATATATAAAAATATATAATTTTTGAACTTTATCTATCAACAAATTATAGATTTGTAGAGATGAAAATTTGTTAAAATCGTTTATCTAATCTGAAGATTTCGGATCTATAGGCCGCATTCATCATTGTTAAAAGCAATATAAGGTTAAAAAAAAAAGGGAATATAAGGTTTCACATACTATGAAATCAATTGTTGTGGATCACAGTAGTCAAACGCTGCGTACAATGAACACATTCTCCAACAGTAACTTATTTCCCATTCATTTAAATTGGAATGCTCGAATTTGGAGCTATTACGTTAATAATGGAAGAACACAAGTACCATTTCAGGTACAAAAGAGGTAATCTCTTTTTTTTATCAGTACCAGAAGATACGCTGCCTCACATTCTGAATGACAATTAACTAAGGAATCTGTTGAAAGAAAACATAAGCCATGACATCTAACAGACGAACACCTAACCTCACTAAGCTCGGTATACATATCCACCAACTAGTATTACTGAGAATTTGGAAAAGATGGCCATATTTTCTCAACACAAGAACAATCGACACTCTTTGTACTGCGGAAACCAGAATCAACGACTCCATAACGTTATTTCTGGCAACACAGCATTCATAGAGAGGAAAAAATAGGCACACCTGGTAAGGTGACACCCGCATCAACGATGAAACAGTTGCCTGAGACGTATTCAGAAGAATCATGAAGTAAGTAACGAGCCAGTGAGGTTAATGCTGGATCTGCAGTGCCATATTTTCTCAGAGGCACTGTTTTCATGGCCACATTATGCAGCCAATCTTTTTCCATTAGCTTTTCAGTTATTTCCGATTTGAAAAGTCCCGGTGATATAGAATTCACTCTGATTTTGTACGTCCCCAATTCCATAGCCATGACCTGTCAAATATCATCATACAAAAACAACCCGTTATCAAATTTCCCATTGTTTTGGGGTCACAGCAAAAAGAAGAACATTTAAATAAGCAGAAAATGAAGATGCCTTGAAAATTGGCAACCGTTGTTTAACAAATTAAACACTTCTAGATTCTAGAGAGCATTACTTGCAGATCCAACATCAAAAAAATGCTTTGCTTTGAAAACAGTTGAATGTCAAATGATGTTACCTTTGTCAGCATATTTACACCAGCTTTTGAAGATGCATAAGCAGCACCTCCAGGCAATTGCCCTCGGTCTAAACCAGCAATGGAAGCAATGTTGATGATTGAGCCTTTTATCTGAGCATCACGCATGCGTATGCATACATATTTTGACACCAGCCAGCATCCCGTCAAGTTTGTCCTGAAAACATAATTCCATTCTTCCTCAGACAATTCCAACGGTGATTTGACATTCCCTACACAGCACAAGAAGCACCAATGATGACGAATTAGAGATTCATTCCACCTTGTGTTCTATCAATCTTTATCAAAGCATAGAATCCCAGCTTCTGTCCAAATCTAATGCAGAATGTTACTTCATATTGGTAACCTTAGAATACCATACGAGAGTATTATCGGATGTGATAATTGAAAGGACGTGGATCCTCGGTAATTGGGATTCATGCATTTCTCTGTATTTAGGCAGATTTTAGGGATAAAATAGTCACATGAGCTTCTAAAATTAATGAAACTCAGCGTTCCATTTTTGCATTCTCATCTCTCTGTCTCACAACTACAGAGAAATTCAGAGGATCCAATTTCTAATTGAAAACATTTGCTATTTGCTAATGAAAAAGAAAAAGAAGGTCGTTACTTCTCACTGTCACAAGTAATATGAAATTAACTAACAACTTAGTCTCTGAATTTGTAAACTGATTTTAGTCGTTGAATTCTCTGGATCACACAAGTTAGACACCTAAAATCTCTAAAATTCTTTGCAAATCCTTTCATCAAGTGCTTCAAGGACAGCTTCCCGATTTGTATACATTTCCTCTCATCAAGTGCTTCAGGTTATATTCTGATACATACCAAAGGGTGAAGTGGAAGTGGTAGCTGATGTAGATGCTGAGGTGGATGCCAAGTAAGATAATGAAGGGCTGAATTAGTAAAGGAAGCATGTCATGTGTGGTCCAAAGCTTATCAAGTCAGTAATCAGTTAGCAACTCTGCAATTTCAATGCTCAAGGAGTGATTCTGTTATGCAGTTAGTATAGAAGTTGTTTTTCTGTTTTACATTTCAATATAAATATCTAGAGTACTGAGAAGAGGGAATCATTGAAGGAATTATGAAGACTTAAAGTCTTGGAGTTTTGCCCAACGCGAATGGGGCCTCTCCTTGATGTACAATTTCCATTTTAGTCCGAAATTGTTTTGCATTTCAAATTTTGCATTCAGTAAAATTTAGGACTAAAGTTAAGTTAATTAACGAATTCAATGACTAATTTGCTAGTTTACTCTCCAACATCAGAGGCGACAGAATCAAATCGGCCAAATACATTTGAAACCGATAATGGGGATTAATAGATACTAATAACATAATAACATTACTCAAAAAAATGACCAGCACACTCCAATTATATACAAAACAAAAGTTGATTAAAGTGATTGAATCAATTACCTCTTATACCAGCGTTGTTAATCAAGGCATCAATACGGCCAAATGCATTCCAGGCCTTCTGCACAGACTTGTCGATGGTGGGGCCATCGGCGGATACGTCGAGTTCCACGGCGACGGCAAGAAGGGTTCCGGCGTCGGCATCGGAAGAGTTGAGCCGATTGATTTCGTCGCAGAGGGACTTAAGGCGATCGATCCGGCGAGCCGCGGCGACGATCTTGCAGCCGGCTTTGGCGAGGTCGAGACAGAAGTCTCGACCAAGGCCCGAGGAAGCGCCGGTCACCATGACGACTTTTCCCGGCAGGTTGTGCCACGGTTCAAGGTGGTCGTCGACTTGAGTCGCCATGGATGCTCTTGAGATGAATTAGAAAGGGGAAGAATTAGATTTATGGAGAGAGAAAACAGTTATAACGGGAAACGAAGAAAATTAGGGTGGGTGGGTTGGTGGTAACAACCATGAAACGAAAGGAATCAAGGTGGATTCTCAATTTGCAGTCTACTTCCAGATTCTATGGTTTTCGTTGAAGTTTCTTTCGCATTTCGCACCACTGAAAACGTCTTTTTCCATTAAAATAGAAGAAGAAAAAAGACTTGGGAGTTGGGACTTTCATTTTAGAACACTTTGCAGTCAATAGCTATTGGTTGCGTGGACCTTCTTGGTAAGAAGAGGCTTGGATTTTGTCGGGTTGTGGACGATAATGTCCCTTCATTGGTTCATTTCATTTCACGTGACAAAGTTAGGAAAATATCTTGTGTTTCTGTTTCCTATTTTTAATTTTAAAATTTTCTATAATTAAAGAATACATATTTTTTTATAATAAATTAAAGAATATATTAGTTTTAAACAAAATTGGAATATATTGGTGTGGTTGGGGTTGGGCTGGGCTAGCTTTCTTATATTGGATCGAAGCTAATACCTTAATGGGCTCACAAAAGAGTGTGGGCCCTTTCAGGCATTGGCATGTATATGGAAATGGGGTTTTGTTTTTAATGGCATTGCTATTTCTATCCAATCTATGATTCTGCCTAATTGTGTTAGTAAGAAAATAAAGGTGGAGTTGAGATGTGTGAGTAAGAGTAATGGTGGCGTGAAAAAAGAAAAAGAAATGATTAGAATGAAGTTGTGTGGAGTGGAGTGAAGGAGGAATAAGAGACGAGTATAGAAAGAAAAGAATTGTAGGAAATGATAAAAATGAAAGTGAATAGGATAGGAAAGGAGTGAAAAGTAAAAGTGGGGGGAAAAAACTGAAAAAGAGAGTGGAAATAGATGGGTAGGGAGTGTCAGAGGGGTGTAAGGGTATAGGAGACATTGAAAAGGATGGCATTGTTAGAAGCAGAAGCAGAAGGCAGCAGAAGGCAGACGAAATAGGTATAGTATAGCTGCTTGGGTTGCGTGTCACTTTACTTACAAATTACAAAATTACTACTACAATACTCAAACAAACCCTTCTCTCTCTATGAGACCTGCCAAATGCCAATGCCATTACTAAAACTATGAGCCTATCAGCCTATCACACTTGCTTTCTTCCTTTGAACCACCATCGCCGCCTGCTTCCCTCTCTGCCCATTCTGTCATTATGCCTCCTCTCTCTCTCTCTCCACGCTTCCACCTACATCCCTAACCTAACTCCATCTCTCTCTCTCTCTCTCCATCTTCATATTACTAATAATAAAATCACTTCCACTACACCAGTAAAGATTGTTCAACTCACTACTTTAACTATTCCTATTATTTTTATTCTCCGAGTAAATTAACAATTTTTAGAATACTATTGAATTATTAATTCTTTAAAAATAATTAAATAGTATGAACCTTCAGGCTTCATCTTTAATCTTTATTCTTCAATTCTATCCTAATGACTACAAGAGTATAAGCGTGTGAGTGAGATTCTCTTTGGGATGTTCCAACATACCATATGGATTCATCACTTTCTGCTCTTCCATCCACTTCTTACTTCACACACACACACATCATCAATTCTCTCTTCTCCTTTCATTCACCCATTTGTCCCCTTTTCTTCCTTCCTTTCTTTTCTCATTTCCATCCCCTTCTTATCTCTTTCCTATTTTACAACATTATTCCGATATTTTACCTTATTAATTTATACAAATATTGTAATTGCTTTTCTCACCATTCACAAATCACACACATGTTTGTATGTATCTATCACTATAATCTTTCTCGGGCCACGAGTTTTGTATCTCATTCTCACTCCATCCAAGCATTTATTTTTCTTCTGCCTCCCTCGTACCACTACCACCCTGCACTACTTTAATTCTACACCTTCCATTACTCTTTTCTTTACCCATTTCTATCTTATATTAATATTTAATAGAGTATCTTCTAATCTAAACCATCTATGATTTAAGACAATCTGAATCCCACACTCTGTTTGCGTGTTGGTTTTTCTGATTGTGCATGCATGATGCATGCATCAACATTTAAGTCAATGATCAACTCCATGATATACAAACTAGTTCTACCCCCATAATTTTTCCTTCACTTGGCGATCCACCAATCATACCCTACTTTTTCCCTGCCATTCAAATTCATTACTTTTAACCTCCTTCAAATAGGGGTGATTATAAGAATAAGTTTGAATCTGTGTATCTTGTCATTTATTAAAAAAACATTTTAATTTTAATAATGCAATAATTTAAGAAATGCAACCAAGAATTTTAATTCACCAGGTGGATGTGGGTGAATTACTGAATTATGTAACAAAAAAAAGTAGGTCGTACCCTAAAATAGTATGCTTATAGCTAGCTAAATCATGTCACATCATTAATTATTTCCGAACTCCTATTTTTTTTTTTTTTTTTTTTTTGAGAAAATCCGAACTCCTATTCTGAACTCTTCTAAATAATAACAAACAATTTGGACTATTCTAAAACCAAAAAATTTCTAGTTTGAAATCACACGGAATTGGAAAAGTCCAAAAAGCTCCACCAAAACCTTGACTCACTCCCTCACAGGTCCGACAAATGTGAATTCTCATAAAAATTAGAAACATCAGAAAAAAAAAAAAGAAGGAAATTATCACAAAACATTGTAAAAGTTTTTTCCTTCTCTTTTTCTCTCCATGTTGGACCTCATGTGCCATAGGACAGCATATAAAACTGCAGAAAGGAAGAGAGAATCTTTAGAAGCTCATCTGGGTTTCCCTTTTTCTCTTTACTTTTTCTTCTTTATCTGTGATGCTATATTTCGTCGGTTTTTTTATTTTGATAATAAAAAAATAAAAAAAACAAAATTTAATCACCTAAAAAAAAATTATTCCCTATATAGATGCCACGTGGCACCTGTTTATTTTTATTTTTATTTTTATTTTTTTTTAAAAAAATGAAATCGCAAACATCACTGCGATTTTATTTTCTTTTTTCTTTAAAAAAATTAAAAATAAAATCGCAAACTTGATTGCGATTTCATTTTTAATTTTTTTTTTAAAAATTAAAATCACACGGTTGACTGCGGTTTTATTTTATTTTTTAAAAAAAATGCACAATAATTGATTTTATTTTATTTTCAATTTTTTTAAAAGAATAAAATAAAATTAAACCCCATAGTTTGACCTGTGACTTGCAGTCAGAGGAGGGGAAAAAATATTAAACCGTGTCGCACACAAGTATTGAACCCCATACTTTGCATAAGATAAAATTTTCTCCCCCATTCCGTTGAGCCAGAACATGCATATTGATTGCAATTTCAACAACCAAAATGTTATATAAAGTATGTCCTGTGATCTAAAAAAAATACAAAATTGCCCCTAAAATTATTGACAAAGTAACATGTTGAGATGAGAAATTTGAGAAATTTTAAGTTCAAGCAGAATTTGAAATCGCGATAACTAAATGACCGGCGAACAATTTTGGCATTATGAGTAGTCGTTTCGATACGTTTTTGCGAGATCTAAAGTACAGAAGTACCAAAAATGAGTTTCGAGATAGTACAGAGAGAAAACGTAGGATATTTTGGTTAAAACTTTAAACGAAGATATCGGGAGCTATACAAGTCAGAATTCAGCAAATGATATATGAATTTCGGGTAACTTTTCGAGACAAGGCCAACCCAAACACCATAGGGGTTGCCTCCGTTTCGTCAAAAAACGTCGTTTTCTTGCTTAAAATTGGCTTTTCTTGTTTGCTTGGTTTTTTAACTATTATAGACATGGCAACATGTTACTTTGTCAATAATTTTAGGGGCAATTTTGTATTTTTTTTTCCCTCCTTTGTGCGACACGGTTCAATATTTTTTTCCCTACTCTGACTGCAAATCGCAGGTCAAACTATGGGGTTCAATTTTATTTTATTCTTTTAAAAATTGAAAATAAAATAAAATCAATTATTGTGTGTTTTTAAAAAAAAATAAAATAAAATTGCAGTCAATTGTGCGATTTTAATTTTTTTTAAAAAAAAATTAAAAATGAAATCGCAGTTAAGTTTGTAACTTTATTTTTAATTTTTTTAAAAAAAGAAAATAAAATCGCAGTTATGTTTGCAATTTCATTTTTTAAAAAGAAAAAAAAATTAAAAATAAACGTGGCATCCATATGAAAAATAATATTTTTTTTGGGTGATCAAAATTTTTTTTTATTTTTTTTATTATTAAAATAAAAAAAACCATGTTTCGTCTATTCCCTCTCACTCACCTGCTTTTCTCCTCTAGAGAAAGTTCTCCATTTCTCTCTCTCACACGAGCCACTTACTCAGATAATAATAATAATAGGAGAAAGCGTGAGGAGGTTTTTTCTGTCTTTGCAGTACTCACAAAAGACTTATAAAAAGCATCCTCAAAATGCCTTAGCTTTTAATTCCTTGTCTGCCATTATAATGCCATAAGTAAAGTCCCTTCCCTTCCCCTTTCTTCTTCCTTCCTCTGCCTTTTCTGGTTGGGAATCATCATCGTCTCTCAGTCTCACATTCCTTCACTTCTCAGATATTTTGGTCACTATACCTCAATGCCTCCTCATTTACACAATTGATTCCTTCTCTCATACATACTGAAACCTCAAATTGAAGAGAAACCCAAAAAAAAGAAAAAAGAAAAAATGATTACTCTCACAGATTTGTACCATGTTCTTACAGCCGTTGTACCCCTTTACGTTGCGATGATCCTAGCTTATGGCTCAGTGAAATGGTGGAAAATCTTCAGCCCTGATCAGTGCTCAGGAATCAACCGCTTCGTGGCTCTGTTCGCGGTTCCATTGCTTTCCTTTCACTTCATCTCCACCAACAACCCTTACGCCATGAACCTCAGGTTCATAGCCGCAGACACACTTCAAAAACTCATCGTCTTGGTGGGTCTAGCCATATGGTCTCGATTAAGCTCGAGAGGATCCCTCGAGTGGTCCATTACGCTCTTCTCTCTTTCCACTCTCCCAAACACACTCGTTATGGGTATCCCATTACTTAAAGGCATGTACGGAGATTTCTCCGGAAGCCTAATGGTTCAAGTCGTTGTTCTTCAGTGTATCATTTGGTACACCTTGATGCTCTTCCTTTTCGAATACAGGGGAGCTAGGCTTCTCATCGTCGAGCAGTTTCCAGGCATTGCTGCTTCTATTATTTCATTCAAAGTAGACTCTGATATTCTCTCGCTCGACGGAAAAGAGCCGTTGCAGACGGAAGCAGAGGTCGGTGAAGACGGGAAGCTTCACGTTACCGTTAGAAAATCCACGAGCTCGCGCTCTGAGATATTCTCTCGAAGATCTCACGGCCCCAACTCCGGCGTCTCGTTGACCCCACGTCCGTCAAACTTGACTAATGCAGAGATTTATTCTCTCCAATCGTCACGAAACCCCACGCCGAGAGGCTCGAGCTTTAACCATACTGATTTTTATTCCATGGTTAGTGGGAGAAACGCGAGCAGCGTGAGCCCCAGGCAGTCTAATTTTGGAAACTTGGGTTTTGATGAGGAAAGTGGGGTTCCTGCTTACGGTGGTGGCAACGCGTCAAGAACGAATGGGGGGTATCCGGCGCCGCCGAGTGCCGGAATATTCTCTCCGGTGACGGGCTCTGCGGCGGTGAAGAAGGCGAACGGCGGTGATGGTGGTGGGAAAGATCTTCACATGTTTGTTTGGAGCTCGAGTGCTTCCCCTGTATCTGAAGGCGGGATTCATGTGTTCAGAGGTGGTGGGGACTATGGGAACGAGATTGGTGGGGTGGCTCACCAGAAAGGTTTGAAACTTTGAAAACTCTTAAAAAGCTTGATTCTATTGGTCAATTAGTTTGGTTTATTATTGTCAAACGTTGATGTTTGATGTTTGATTTGCATTTGTTGATATCATTCTTGTCATTTTCTGGCTTTAATGCCAGTCGTGTACCATATTTGTCTGTTCCCCACTGTTGCCACATGTTGGGACCATAGTTCGTTTACACAAGACACTAGTGAAGTGGGGATTTCAAATTTTGTTTGTATTCTAAGCCCTGTTTTCTTTTCACTACCCAAATCCGATTCAATTGTGTGACTGCAACATTTAATTCAAGTCATTTTCATGTGTTCTAGTTGGGTGTAACGTTATTTCCTTAATTGCTTGTTCAGATTATGATGAGTTTGGTCGTGATGAGTTCAGCTTCGGGAACAGGAATGTTACTAATGGGTATGAGAAAGAGGGTCCTGTGTTGTCAAAACTTGGCTCAAGTTCCACAGCAGAGCTTCATCCCAAGACTGGTGATCAAGGTGAATCTAAACCCTCGTCCATGCCACCTGCGAGTGTAATGACAAGACTCATTCTCATCATGGTGTGGCGTAAGCTTATTAGGAATCCCAACACTTATTCCAGCCTTTTTGGACTCACTTGGTCTTTGGTCTCATTCAAGTATGCTTCTATATATATTTTCAGCTAGGCATTCTATTTCTGTACTTGATTTGAAGATTAAGTCAAGTTTTATGTTTCGGTAGGTGGAATCTTGCGATGCCTGCAATTGTTGCTCGTTCAATATCAATCTTATCTGACGCAGGTCTAGGGATGGCCATGTTTAGTCTTGGTACGTTATTATCAGAAGCTTGATCTACTTCTTGCAATATTGACCTTAATAATTGTAACCCTCGATTGTTTTGATGGTTGTGCAGGATTGTTCATGGCATTGCAGCCAAAGATTATTGCATGTGGGAATTCAGTTGCTGCCTTTGCTATGGGTGTTCGTTTTCTCGCAGGCCCTGCAGTTATGGCTGGTGCTTCATTCGCGGTTGGACTGAAAGGAGTTCTATTGCACATAGCCATTGTACAGGTAAACAGGAAAACTTAGGTGCAAGAAAGATGTATTCTTTAATTTGAAGTTCCCTTTGTGTTTAACCAAATCTTTGTGTGTTCTTTCAGGCTGCTCTTCCTCAAGGCATTGTGCCTTTTGTGTTTGCCAAGGAATACAACGTTCACCCTGACATACTAAGCACCGGGTATAAACATTTAAAGCTGAAAATGAAAACATTTATCACTTGTTATCTTCTGGCTTCTGCAATGTAGAACATGTTTTGACTGAACATCTAAAGTACTGATTTTGATGCAGGGTTATATTTGGTATGCTAATTGCCCTCCCCATTACGCTAGTTTACTACGTTTTTCTTGGGCTCTGAACTGATAAAACAAGAAGTTAGAGGGGAAGTGGAAGAACAATTGTGGGACATTAAACTAATTGCAGTGGATTACATATATATCAACCCCTTTCTGTGTTGGTGAGGGGTTAATTTTTGGCATCTAACAATGTAGAATATCAATGTGTTGTTAGTGAAAGAGGGAAAGTAAAGGTGGTTTCCCTTGGCACAAGGTATATTGGAAACGCTGAGGAGAGATTATGCTACATAGGTTAGGGATAGCTAGAAAATGTAATGTGGCCATATTTTTTTTTTGCCTTTTTGTTTTTAAATGTGTAAGCCCCACTGTTTTTAATGATGAAGAAAGTGAAGGATGTTTGTTTTTTTTTTTTGGCCAACGTGAAGGATGTTTGTTGAGTTTGTGGAAAATTGTCGTCCAACCAGTAGCAGTAGGCAGTACTTTTGAAGGCTAAAAAGGGGGATTTGAAGCCAATTGGGAATCTCTATGCAAATGCTGTATTGATCAGCAAAAAGTGGAATTGTAGAGAAAAAGAAGGAAATCGGACAGGAACTTTAGCCTGGGTTTGTCTGGTTAGTGTCTTTGATATTTGTGATGTTATTTACATGCCTTTCAAGGGCCACCACTTGTCCTTCACGTACTTAAAACTTCATTTATGTTGTGTTATAACTTAATTTATTGTGGTTGGCAGTTGGCACTAAAAGATGCCAGAAAAGTGCTATATTGCTAATGAACCAAAGCCTCTAACAATGGCCTATTTTAAGAGCCAACTCTGTTTTACACTTTCTCACCTTGTAGATTTCACTTGCGGCTAACAGCACTTTTCTGGCAAATTAAAATATCACATCCAAATGGTGGTATTTCGAATTTCATTTTTGATTACGAAAATCTTTTTGGAGTTTCAAATTTCATTTTTGAATATGGAGAATTTAGTATTTCTAACCACGGATATTTTGGTTTAGATCAAAAAAGTATTTTGAAATAAGTCTTTTTTGAGTTGAAGCAATTATTGGTTATTATAATTCTTTTAAAATCGTTTACCTTAAGAGATAATCATAGAAATTGATAAAATTATATTTTAGATTAGTAATGAACTAAATAAATAATAATAAATACTATTTTTTTAAAGATTAAAAATGAGTTTTTGACTTATAGTTAAATGGGTATGGAATATTTATTTTGAACATTATAATAGTTGTTTTTTTTTTTCATTTTTATTGAAAGAATATTGTATTACATGTTCCCCTTGCGATTCATAATATAATCAAAGTGTTGTCTTTGAGACCCGTCATTGACTTTGGCAATTTTGCTTGCTTTTTTCCACGAATGTCGTCCAGAGACGACAACGTTTACCATGAAACAGACCTATCATGGCGTGAGTGGGATTGTAGACTCTAACTTTATGGTATAAATTATTCTACAAGTCAAACAGGAAGCATCCAAGAAAAATATTCTATGTTGTTTTGAAATGGTCATTTTTATACAACTACCTAGAATCAGATTCACGAAGGCCACTCTTTAGGGAATGGACCTTTTTTAAGTGACTACCTAAAATAAGTTTCGGCTCTACGTGGTTGATGATGAGAGATTGATTGATTAATTTGGATTCTTGTAATGAATGACACTAATAAACTCAATGGATTTTTCGTAATTAATGAATGCATATAATGAAATCATCTCTTAAAGTAAAAACTCAATGGATTCTTGTAATGAATGACACTAATAAACTCAATGGATTTTTCGTAATTAATGAATGCATATAATGAAATCATCTCTTAAAGTAGAAACTGAATGAAGCAATTAATAACAAAGGCACAGACAGTCTCAAATATATATTAGAGAACTCAAAGATCATAATTCAGCACAAGAAAACTGATCTTGGATTTATTAATTAAGAGCTATGAAGATCATGACCCAAAAGTCACTCCCATACCTCGTTGCAGCACTAGGTATTACAACCTTGCTTTGGTTGCTTATAACTGATGTACAATGTTTTATTTCTTAAGCAGTCATACAAATGTGTAATGAAAAAACTGGCTTTATTTTTGGTGATGAAGCAGTAGCAACAATGGTGGTGATGGGGAAGGCAGAGATATGCATGGAAGTGGTAAGTGATACATGTGGACCAGATTGCAATTCATTGTGCATTAAGAAGCATCCAGGTGGACAAAGCTCGTGCGAGAATAACACCTGCAAATGCTTTTATGAGTGTGATCCGAAGAAACAATGCACCATAGGTTTGGGTCTTTGCGAACCAGGTTGTGGTGATCCATGCTGTAATGATAAATGTGCTTCATCACATTCTGGTGGTGCTGGCTATTGTGTCCGAGTCTACCCATATAGCTTGTGTCAATGTACTTATCCTTGTTAATTAATGCTCTCATTAGCTATCAAGAATCTAAATAATTAAATTTTAACAAAAAATGATTGGTTTTTTTTTTCCTGAAACATTATTCATTTAAAAGTAAGGTAAAGCCATGTACAATAAGAACGAAAACAAAGTAAAAGTAGTCAATCACTCCCTCGCATAAACAACAACACTAGACAAGATATCAACTGACGAAGATGGGGTTTACAACCCATTCAAGAGGACTCATCCTCGTTTTAGATAAATTGACAAGACAATCAACTGCCAAGTTAGCGGATCTAGGGATCCAACTAAAGCTACAACCATCTAAAAAACAGGAAACATAAATAAAATCATCTAAAAAAGACAAACATTTCCAAACAGGACAACAGACAACCCCAATAATTATTCTAAAAAATGACGTAAACAAACTCAAAGAAATAATAATAAGATAATAAAACGAAACGACGCCATGGAACTGTAGAAGAGCACCTAAAAATCATGATTAAACCAGAACAAAAGCAGGAAGCCGCCATGGAATGCCTAGTCCATATTCGCCGCCACAGAATGCTGTTGTGGGAGCCCTGATCCGGAACGTCGTCGCCACAGAACTCTGTAATCAGAGGGAGGTCAGCGGCGGCCCAAAGTTTGACTCAGAAAAACTCTCACGGTGGAGAGTGTTTTCTCTCACGAAGGAGAGGTTTTAGGGCCAGCTATAAAAATTAGTGATCAACAATTACACCGTTAAGTCTTTAAAAAAAATAATTGGTCTAAATAGTAAGCCATTTGATATCGTTTAAGTAGGTTCTCGACTTAAGACCTTATGAATATAATAATAGAAAGTAAAAATTGAAGGCCACTCTTTAGGGAATGCACCTTTTTAAGTGATTACCTAAAAGGCTAAAACCAGTTTCGGCTCTACGTGGTTGATGATGAGAGATTGATTAATTTGGACTCTTGTTTTTTTTGGTAATAATTTGGATTCTTGTAATAAAGGACACTAATAAACTCAATGGATTTCTCATAATTAATGAATGCAATTAATAAATCATCTCTTAAAGTAAAAACTAAATGATACCTATAAAAAAAAAAAAGGGTACAGACAGTCTTAAATATATATTTCAGAACAACTTAAAGATCATAATTCAGCACAAGAAAACTGATCTTGGATTTATTAAGAGCTATGAAGATCATCATGACCCAAAAGTCACTCCCATACCTGGTTGCAGCACTAGGTATTTTGGTTGCTTATAACTGATGTACAATGTATTATTTCTTAAGCAGTCATACAAATGTGTAATGAAAAAACTGGGTTTATTTTTGGTGATGAAGCAGTAGCAACAATGGTGGTGATGGGGAAGGCAGAGATATGCACGGAAGTGGTAAGTGATACATGTGGACCAGATTGCAATTCACTCTGCATTGAGAAGCATCCAGGTGGGCAAGGCTCGTGCGACAATAACACCTGCAAATGCTTTTATGACTGTCCTCCCAAGAAACAATGCACCATAGGTTTTGGTCTTTGCCAACCAGGTTGTTTTGATCCCTGCTGTAATGATAAATGTACTTCATCACATCCTGGTGGTTCTGGCTATTGTGTCCGAGTCTACCCATATAGCATGTGTCAATGTACTTATCCTTGTTAATTAATGCTCTCATTAACTATCAAGAATATAAATATTTAAATTTTAATAAAAAAGGATTGGTCTAAAGTAGTAAGAGATTTGATATCCTTTAAGTAAATTCTCGATTTGAGACATTTGATATCCTTTAAGTAAATTCTCGATTTGAGACCTTATGAATATAGTTACTCTTGTTAATCAGGAAATTTTCCCGTTCATTTTCATTTTGAAATTTGATTAACCTCCTGTATTTTCCAAATTTCCTTTCGGTTAATGAGGTACTGCTTCTCTTTACTCTAGAGTTAAAATAGTTTAAACTTTAAAGCCACCCAAGGCCACTTTCATGTTGTTGCATCATTTTAGTCATTCCAAAAGGCCGAATTTTCTGTGCAAAGCAAAAGCTGAATCCATTAAACAATAATATGGCATGTTAAAGAGAACAGCAAATATAGTCAATTAGCTGAAAGTGATCAACTAAAAAGTTATTAGCTTTTTCTTTAAAAATAATATGTGACTAATCTTAATCAAAGCAAACAACCAAGCTTCATTTTTTATCTTTTTTCCAGTGATATTTCAAAGGATGTGCTGCACATGCGTGAGCCACTTAATTAGCCAGTATTCACAAACTAATACTTTTTTTTTTTTGTTTTCTGAATTGTTTAATTTTTTGTAGAATGTTGTTACTTTGTTGAGTTTAAGTGTAGCTCATCCATTGGTACTAGTTGGCTGAGGCACACCAACAATGTGTTGTTTTATTATTAGAAAATGTTGGTGGTATCTGTAAAGTCAATGTAAAATCCGGTAAAGTTAGAAAAAAAAAACTGGCATACTAAAGCTATATTTATGAAAATATTAGTCGATTTCAGTGGAAAGAAGATGCATGTTTGGGATTTGTGTATTAAAGAAAGAAAGTAAACGATAATGAGGTATTAGCTTGTGCTTAGGTGACCATCAAGGCTTAAATAATTGGTTATGCTGAAGTGGATGCGAAAGTCCATCTTAATATTGACAAACTAAGAAATATGGACTATGATTTTGTAAACCAGAATTAACTACATTGGCCACAAGCCCACAACATAAACCCACTTTTGGTCCTCCATCTAATCACAAAAGAGACATACAAAAGAAAAGTTTATTTCTTCGCAACAGGAAATAAAAAAAAATTTAACAGAAGTGGGTTTGGTGGAAGCTTATTAGGAAGTAGGAACTTTGCTATGGCCTATGGGTGTTCTTTTTCTCACAGGCCTAAAACGAAAAACAAAGATCCAAAGAAAGATGCATACTTTAATTTGAAGTGCTCTGTGTTTAACCAATTTTTTGTGTTTTCTTTAAGGCTGCTCATCCCCAAGGGATTGTCTGTCCCTTTTGTGTTTGCTAAGGAATACAACGTTAACCTTGACATACTAAGCACCGGGTATGAACTTTAAAGCTGAAAATCACTTGATGATTTGTTAGCTTCTGGCTTCTTGCTATGCATTATACATTTATACTACATATTTTTACCTGAACATCTAACGTTATTTGTTTTGATGCAGGGTTCGTTATACTTTAATTTTGGTATGCTAATATTGCTCTTCCAATTGCACTGGTTTACTACAGTTTGCTGGGGCTGTCAACTGAAAAAGCAAGTTAGAGAAGAACTATTGTCGGATATTAAATTAATTGCAGTGGATTGCATATATATTAACCCCTTTCAATGTTGGTGTGAGGGGTTAATTTTTGGTATCAAATAATGTAATCAATCATGTAGAATATCAATGTGTTTTTAGTGAAAGAGGGAAAGTAAAGGTGGTGGTTTCCCTTGGTATAGTGGAAACACTAGGGAGAGATGATGCTACATAGGTTAGGATTTATTAGGGCTAACTAGAAAATGTTTGTTTTTTTTGTCAAAAGTACAAATTTGGTTCTATATTTTTTACTCAATTCTCAATTTGGTCTTGCATCTTTTTTTATTGCACTTTTGGTCCCTTATCTTTGAAAAAGTCTCAATTTGGTCTCATATCATTTTTGGTTTCATATCTTTTGGTCAAGTTGGAGAATTGGTCTCATCTTTTCAAAAGGATCAACTATTAATTTCACTTGACCTAATAATATGAGATCAATTTTTCATCTGACTCAAAAATATGAGACCAATTTTACACTTGATTCAAATATATGAAACTAAATCTATAAAAAAAAAAAATGAAACCAAATTGGAACCTAACCCAAAGATATAAGACAAAAAATGGAACAAAAAAAATATGAGACCAAATTGATAACTGAACAAAAACTATAGAACCAAATTTACACTTTACCCTTTGGAAGGGTTGGGTAGGTAGAAAATTGTATTTGGTCATTTAATCCTGGTTTGGTTTTAAATGTGTAAGCCCCAGTGCCCCACTGTTATGAAGAAGAAAGTGAAGGATGTTTGTTAAAGTAGTGGAAAAGTGTCATTCAACCAGTGGTAGGCAGTGCTTTTGAAGGCTGAAAAGGGATATGAANGAAAGTTTTTAATTGTTTTTGGGTCTTTTTTTTTTTAAAAAAAAAAGCTTAAAAAAAAAATTTACAAGATCGGTAAGATCGGTAAGATCGTACGATCTTACCGATCTTACGATTTAAATCTAGATCTTACTCAGATCTTGGTCAAAACCGATCCTGCACCCGATTTAACTAGAATTGACCTTGCAAGATCGTAAGATCGTACGATTTTACGATTTAAATCTAGATCTTGACTGCCTTGGATATGAAGCCAATTGGGAATCTCTATGGAAATGAAATATAGTTCAGCAAAAAGTAGAATTGTAGAGAAAAAGTACGAAACCAGACAGAAACTTTAGCCTGGGTTTGTCTGCTTGGTGTCTTTGTTATTAGTTGATATTTATTTACAAGCCTTTTAAGGGCCACCACTTGTTTTTCACGTACTTAAAACTTAATTTACCTTGTGTTATAACTTAATTTATTGTGGTTGGGACTAGAGAAGTCACAAATGTGGTATATTGCTAATGAACCATAGCCTCTAACAATGCCTATTTAAAGAGCCAACTATTTTACTCTTCCTCACCCTTGAGCTTCCACTTAGGGGTAGTGGTGATTTTCCAGAAAATTAAAATATCTAGAAACCAGACTTTTTATAAATAAAAAAACAAAATTCCTTTCGGTTATTAGGGTGCTGCCTCCATTTACTCTTGAGTCTTGATCGAGTACATAATACTTTTAAGCCACCAAGGCCACTTCCATAATGTTGCATAATTTTCACTAGTCATTCCAAAAGGCGGAATTTTCTGTGAAAAGCAAAAGCTGAATTCATGAAACAACCATAATATGACTTGTTAAAGAGAACAACAAATAGATGATGGAAAAAAAAAAAAGAAAAGAGAACAACAAATATAGTCAATGATAGCTGAAAGTGATCAACTAAAATGGTATTGGCTTTTTCTTAAATAATAAAAATGGGTGACCAATCTCAATTCTCAGTCAAAGAAGACAAGCAAGTTTCATGAGTGTGCCACTTATTTACGCATTAGTCAGTATTCACGCACTAATGCTTTTGCTTATTTTTCTAAATTGTTTATTTTTTTTAATAGGATGTTGTTATTTTGTTGAGCTTAAGTCTAGATCAATCATTGGTACTCGTTGGCTGAGGCACACCAGCAATGTGTTGTTTTATTATAGAAAATGTTGGTACTATCTGTAAAGTCAATGCAATGTCCGGTAAACTTAGAAGAAAAACTAGCATATAAAAGCTATATTTATGAAACTATTAGTCGATTTCAGTGGAAAGAAGATGCATGCTTGGGATTTAATTTGTGTATCAAAGAAAGAAAGTAAACGATAATGAGGTATTAGCTTATGCTTAGGTGATCATCAAGAACTAAATAATTGGTTAAGCTGAAGTGGAATATGATCAATATGCGAAAGTGCATCACAATATATATTGACAAACTAAGAAATATGGATTATGATTTTGTAAACAAGAGTGAATTATTACATTGGCCACAACATAAACCCACTTTTAATTTCAGAGATAAATCCTTTTCTTTGCAACAGAGGTCAATCTCAGAGATAGCAGTTGTGCTTGTTGTATAATCAATTAGTTGATTTTAATTTAAAAAATCAAACAGTACTTATAGTCGATAATTGAGATTTAAACAAGAATTTCTTCTGATTATTGTAATGAACAACAATGAGCCTTGAAAATACACATTGATATTTTGGACAGATTCCATGCCATTGACAATATCCTCTTTAATTATAAATTGATTCTTAATTCAAATCCGAAAGGATTAATGATGGGAAGGTATCCAATTCCTTAATTGAATCAGAATTTATACTTGAAAAGATTGGGTATGTACTATATAATGATACTAGCACTTAAATACATTCATGGCACTAATCTCAAATGTACAGACACCGTTGCAGCGATCATATAAACTAGATGTGTGGGATTGATTGACCTAGAAATTGATAAACAGGTTGAGTTAAGATTTTCGCTAAACTCAATCCAACTCGGTCTGTGCCCAGACCAAATTGCCATTTACAAGGTTCAAAAAAAAAAAATGTCTCCCTAAATTTCATAGCATTATATTCGCCGTCCACTGCACGCAAATGCATCTTTTCGGACTTTTTTTTTGGATTGAATCTTTTCGGACTTAAATACGTTGTAATGGCTTGTCCATTTTTTTTTTGACAGGACTTGTGCGTTATGGCCTCTTAGATTAGTATCATATTATCTTCAAAATGTTGAAAGCCCATAATCAGGCCCAATGAGATGATTGTTTTAGTCACCCTGACTCTAATATGCATCTTTTCGGACTAGTATGAATTTAACTGCATCTTCACACACCTAATTATAAAGTTATAATGAAATAGTGAATATTAGTATTTATAAAATCTCAAAATAAAGAGATTTAACAACAAGGTTACAACAATAGAATGCAGATTAATGTTGTTCTTATTTAAACAGAATATATCCTTTATGCTTTAAATTGATGATCACTTTCTACTTGATTGGTGTGGTTTGAATTAGAAATATATCAAAGAAATGTCGTGAGTGATTATTGTAAGATATCAAATTCCTTAACTGAATCAGAGTTTATGGTATATATCGTGACAGGTTGATTAACACGAGGGGTCGAAATAGTGATAAGGAATGCATTTTTAATTGAGAAATGAATTTAACGAATTTATCATATCGTCGTATACAATGAATGAATGTAATTATTATCTCTTAAATACATCCATGGCCCCAATCTCAAATGTACAGATATTACAGTTATAAATTTGAGAGCAACGTTTAGATTTTTGTTCACAAAAGAAAGAAAAAAATCAAAGCAATAAAGAAGTTGATTTTGGATCATTAAAAAGCTATGAAGAACATGATGAACCAAAAGTCACTCCCATACCTTGTTGCAGAATTAGGTATAAAAATATATATATATATATATATATATATCCAATTTAAATGGCTTTATTTTGACAAGTGTTCTCACTATCTCAACGGCGTTGGCATTTGTGATACCTCCTTGGGCACTCAAAATGCTTTGTGTCAATGCAAATATGATTGCTTTGCACAAGTTAATTCCACCCCTCACGTTATAAATTAGATAATATAATTAATGCTATAGTGAAGTTATGCGGGGTTCATTATAATTAATTTATAGCCTCGTTTCTTCTCCAAATTTCCTATCGAGTTATAATATAATCACAAGTCACCGAGGTCGATCACTTTCATTATGTTGCATCATTATTTCAGTCATTTCGAAAGGCCGAGATTTTTGTGAAAGGCAAAGCTAAATCTAAATCTAAATCCATGAAACAACAACAAATAATGTCATGCTAATTAGAGAACAACAATATTGTCAATCATAGCTGAAAAATGGGCTTCGATCAATATGACTAAGTGCATCTTTAGTATAGACTAATTAATAATGATGAGTTATATTTTTTGTTTTTTGGGTACACAGTAAACAACATTACAACGAGATGAAGCACATACCTGAAGAGTAAGAGTAAAACTGAACCATATCCCAACTAACAACTAGATTAATACTCGTTCTTATTATTAGGTTAATTTTAGGTTATATGAGAATAAAGACTAAAAGTAATCGTTAATTCTCAGAGTTTCCATTCCTGTCTCTAACTAAAAAAAATGTAAAGAAAACAAATAGATTTTGGCCGCAATGAAATGCTGGAAATTGACCTTGAGATCATTCAAACGATTCCCCCCAATCACGAACCGCACTTCAATCCTCTCGACTGTTCCTGCCATTTCCTCCTTTTCTACAAATTGGTCCCTTTTCTTTTATTTATTTCAGATTAGTCCTATGTGTTTTTACGATGTTTCAAATTGGTCCAAAAAATATTCAATATGGTCACATCTATCTCATTTTAAGCTCAAATACGACGAATTCAGAGTTACAAATTTTTTTAACGATTACTTTGAGACCATCAACAAACAAGGTCAAATGGAATCATAAAAGTAGGTAACTCGTTTCACGGTCAAACAAGTGAAATTATTCAAAATTAATCATTTCTCTCTCATTTCAAGTTCAAATAGGACGAATTCAAAACTATGTGCTAAGTTTTGTAGAATTATTTCTCTACCAAGTTAAGATCGCTAATAAATAAGGTCAAATTATATCTGAAAAGTAAGTTTAGGACTAATTTAAAACATCAGGAAAACATATAAGACCAATCTGAAACACATGAAAGATAAGGGACCAATTTAAAATCTACCCATTTTCATATTATTAATTTTCTTCTCATCATCGTTGTCCAGACTATAATATGAACCATGAATTGAAGTCAGCACCTCTCTGTGTTCCTTGTGAGATTCATGGATTTGGGGTGCGTTTGTACGCTGTCATCTCAGATATCGTAGTATCTTAGATGTCGTGGTATGTGATATCATAGTATAAAATACCTGATATTTATAATACCAATGTTTGATACCATAGTATGACAATAGTAGATGTCAGAGATATAAGATGCATATGTTTAGTACTCTCTTGTAAATAACATTAATCTTCTTTAAATTTTCATGTTTACCCTTATTAACATTTTAAAACATATATTAATATTTCCAAAATAAATATATAATATTGATAAATAATTAAATTAAAATATAGTAAAAGTAATTTTAATATAAAAATTGTCTAAATAAAATTTCATCAACTAATTGTCTAAATAAATGTTATAAAAAAAAGTCAAAATAAATAACATAAAATTAACAAAAATAAAAACTAGACCTATAATTAAATTATGAAAAATCAAAACTAGGCCTGTATACATTAGCATAAAGGGGGTGGGGCATGGCCCCCACCTAGCCCCCTAACTCCGCCCTAGTCAAACACTTAATTATAATAAGATAAATACGTCGTAGTCATAATGACTTCTAATCCCGCACTTAGATTATTATCATATTATCTTCAAAATGCTTAACCCCATTGTGAGGCCCAAAAGCTAAGGATAAAATCAGGAAAAAAAAAGTCTAAAAAAAGGACTCAAAAAACTAAGCTAGGGATGAAATTGGAATGGTAGGATTCGAAACCATAACCTTTTTAAAAGACAAAATAATTATTAAGGGGGCCACCATGGTTGAAATTATGATAATGAAATGAGTATTGTAATACATATTATAAAAAATTGTTGGGGGAGGGGGGGCATGGCCCCCGCTGGCTCCCTAGCTCCGTCCCTAGTCAGACACTTAATTATAGTAAGATAAATACGTCATAATGGCTTCTGGCCTCGCTTAGATTATTATCATATTATCTTCAAAATGCCAAAGCCCATTATGAGGCCCAATGAGATTATTTTTCTTTAAACCTCGCATTAAAATCAACTTAAGTTTTGCTAAAAAAAAATCAACTTAACTTTTTTTTTTTTACCCTAGTGGTGGCACACTTGATTATACTGAGATAAATTTTAAAATAAAGAGATTTGAAAATAGAATGCTGATTAATGATAAGATATTGTTATCATTTATAATCACCCATCATATATACAAATACAATGCAATGAGAATGGCAGGATTATATTGTTCTTTATGATTTGAAATGAGAATCTATTTTTAGTTGATTCGAATTAGAAATATATTAAAGAAATATTGCAAGTAATTATTGGAAGATAATCTCCTAAAAAATTGTAATTATCTCTTAAATACATGCATCCATGGCCCCAATCTCAAACATAGAGACACTTTAGTTATAAATTTGAGAAAAAGGTTTAGATTTTAGTTCTCAAAAGAAAAAGCAAAAAAAAAAAAAGTTGATTTTGGATCATTACAAGCTATGATGAAGATCATCATCACCCAAAAGTTACTCCCATACCTTGTTGCAGCATTAGGTATACCTTTCTTTCGTCACCTACAAGTTCTTTTTTGTTTTGTTTTGATAATTATATATATATATATATGGTGATGCAGTGGCAACAATAATGGTGGGGGTGGGGGAGTCAGCAAAAATATGCGAAGAAATTACAGATTTGCATGATAAGTGTGAAGTTGATTGCAGGATATGGTGCCTTGAGAGGCATAAAGATGGGCGAAGCAAGTGCGATAAAAACGTGTGCTACTGCTATTACGAGTCTCTGGATCAGAATCAGATTCAGAGGAGCAGCAATAATAATAATAATAATAATGTGCATGTCCAAGACAAGAAATGTAACATTGGTTTAGGTCGTTGCAACGACGGCAAGTGTGATGCCAAATGCTGTGTTACTAAGTGTGCTAATCAATTACTCGACGGCGTTGGCTTTTGTGATACCTCCTTGGGCCCTGATAATGGCTTGTGTCAATGCCAGTATACTTGCTTTCCTTAACTTCATTCTACCTCTCATCAAGTTATCAACTTGATTATTATAAGTTCATTTTAGATGCTAATGCTATTGCTTATAGTACTCAAGTTTGAGTGAAAAGTTATGTGGGGATGCTGAAACCTTAACTTAAGTAATAAACTTTTTCCTTACTTTCTGGATTTTAAGAAGCATAAGATTGTCCTTGGGTAATTTATTTTAGAGTAAACTAAAATTTTGATCTCTGATCATCAATCACCAATCATATACAATCCATCCAATATCAAAAAAAAAAAATCATATACAATCCACCAATAACGAAAGGAATATTCTCTATGATTTGAAATGAGAATCAATTTCTAGTTCATTCATGGGATTTGAATTAGAAATATATTCAAGAAATATTGCAAGTAATTATTGAAAGATATTAAATTCCTTAATTAAATCAGAATTTATACTTGACAATATCATATATATATCATCTTTGATTAACTTGGATTTGGATTCTTAAGGAACGCATTTAACGGATTTCTCATATAGTCATATATAATTAATAAATGTAATTATCTCTTAAATACATCCATGGCCCCAATCACTATAGTTATAAATTTGAGAACAAAGTCTAAATTTTTGTTCACAAAAGGACAAAAAAAGAAGGCGAAGCAATAAAAGAGGTTGATTTTGGTTCATTACAAGCTATGAATATCATCACCACCAAGAAGTCACTCCCATCTAGTCAAGGTTATCAAAACCGGACCGGCTATTGAACCGGCCGAAGGAGGGGTTCAAGGTTCAATGGTTCAACCGGGGTCGGACCGTTGATAAATAAATAAATTAAAAATAATAAAAAAACCTATATATGATAAAATTTTAATTCAAATATTCATAATTAGGTTACAAAATACAATTATAACATTAATATATTAATACAATTTTCATAAATTAACATGAATTAATATAGNCCTAATATAAAATAGAATAAAATCTCTCATGAAAGAGAGAAGTGATCCCTCACGAGAAAGGATTTGAGAGAGAACTCGACTCTCATTGTTACCATACCTTGTTGCAGCATTAGATATACCTTTCTTTCATCGATTACTAGTGCAAAAACAGTCACAAGTAAACGTGTTATGATAATAATAATAATAAAAAAAAACTGGCATAATTTGGCATTGGCAATTTCTTTTTGTTTTTGTTTGATTATTATATATATGGTGATGATGCAGTAACAAAGATAAAAAGGTAAATTACACTTTGGTATCTTATATCTTATTTCACTTTGATACCCTTTGAAACTTGACATTTTAATACGATGTAATATTCTTTATTAACACTTTAGTATCATTTAGAGCTATTTTGTAATTTTAACCATAACAAATTTTATAAAATTTACATATTGACCCCAAAATTTTTAAAAAAATTTCATTTTAATCCCTAGATAATATGTATCCAGGAATCTATTTGTAATTTTTTGAACTTTTTTGGGGTCAATATGTAATTTTTGCAAAATTTGTTATGGTTAAAATTACAAAATAGCTCCAAAAGGTACCAAAGTGTTAATGGAGAATACCACATGGTATCAAAGTGTCAAGTTTCAAACCACAGGGTACCAAAATGAAATAGGGTCAAACCACAGAGTACTAAAATATAATTTACCCAAAATAAAATACCGAATTACAGGGAAATGGGATGCATAAAGATGGCCGAATCAGTTGCGAGAATAACGTCTGCTATTGGCAGTGTCTTGATCAGAATACCAGCAATGGTCAACAAGTCCAATATAATTACAACTCCAATACAACTATATAATAAGCTTTTGTTCAAGTTCACTTTTTAGTTTTTATAATACTGCTATAATGAAGTTATCGATCATAGTAAAAAGATAGGTGGGGCTGATTTTGAAACCTCAAGTTCTAAACTTTTTTCTTATGGAAAAAGCCTTACTTTCTGGATTTAAGGAAGCAAAAGATTCTCCTTTTGCATAATTTATAATTTATTCTATGTTAGAAACTAGACTTTTGCAACCAATATTTTGATTACTGATTAGCCTCGTTTCTTCTCTGAAGTTTCCTATCGATCGGTTACGCTTTATGATTCTCTTGGCGATGGGTTTTGATGTGAAACGAAGGCGAATATGAAAATTAAGAAGGACGGTGGAGGTGGAAGTGAAGCTAAGGCTCGCGAATGCTAAATCTCATGGAGACAAGAAGGACGAGCAATTGCGTCAAGAAGTAATTAATAATAGAAAATAAAAAAATTAATTTCATTAAGATTTCACATGTATATCTTTTTGCTATAAATTAAACATCATCGATTTTCTTTTTTCAACAAAATGGATTTTTAATGTAAAAAAAAAATCTATATTAATTAAGCATTTCAATGATAAAATCACGTTCTGGGACCAAAACACAACAAATATGAACATTTGAAGATAAAAATATAACAAAAAATTAGTTTTATGATCAAAATGAAACTCATCCATAGTTTGAAGATTAAAATTAGTTTTATGATTCACGTCAACACTTTTTGTTAAATACTAAGGAAAGTAAATTACAAGGACCTTTATTTTGTTTTAACGCGAAAACCTAGTGATATCAAAATATCACTTTTTAAATTTTAGAATACCAAATTAAATTACAAGGTCCTTTAATTTTTTTTTGGCCAAAACAAGTACCCTTTATTAATGAAACAAAAAGAATACAATCACCAATAAAGGGAAAGAAGCAACAAGAATCAACCTATACCAGTTACAACCAAACCAGAATCACAACACAAAATCAGAGACAAAGAGGAATGCATTTAATTTAATGGATTTCTCATAAATAATTTAATGTATTATGTCGTGACACGTTGATACATGCACGAGGGATCAAACAGTGATAAGGCTAAACTCTCTTGACTTGGAAGAATTGGATTTTTGAGTAATGCATTTTTAATGGATTTCTCATAAATAATAATTGAATGTAATTATTATCTCTTAAATACATCCATGCATGGACCCAATCTCAAATGTACAGAGTACAGACACTGTAGTTATAAATTTGAGAACAAAGTTTAGATTTTAGTTCATAAGAGAAAAAAAAAACAGAGCAAAAAAGAAGATGATTTTGAATCATTACAAACTATGAAGATCACCATCACCCAAAAGTCCCTCCAATACCTGGTTGCAGTATTAGGTATACCTTTTTTTCATTGCTTACTCGTGCAAAAACATTTACAAGTAAACGTGTTATAATACTGGCTTTATTTTCACATTGACAAGTTGTTTTGTTTTTGTTTAATTATTATAAATGGTGATGATGCAGTGGCAACAATGGTGGTGATACGAGTCCCACATCGGGTAGTTAGGTGAAGGTAAAGCACTATATAAGACCTTGGGCTCTCCAACTTCAACAGCTAGCTTTTGAGGTGTGGTTCTCCCAAGGGCTTATACTCGTATCAATTGGTGCTTTCATTGAGAGCCGACCGACACGGAGGGGGCGACCTATAGGCTGGATTAAGGTACGTACGATGCGTCGTGGTAAAGCACTATATAAGACCTTGGGCTCTCCAACTTCAACAGCTACCTTTTGAGGTGGTGGGGCAATTCAACAATGTCGAAGCCAAGAAATGTAACGATGGTTTAGGTCGTTGCAGCGAAGAGTGTGATAACAATTGTTGTGCTGATAAGTGTGCTACTTTTTACCCCGATGGTGTTGGCTATTGTGATACCTCCTTGGGCTTTCAATATGGCTTGTGTCAATGCCAATATACTTGCTATCCTTGAGTTAATTCCTCCTCTCATGATGTTATAAACTACATAATAAGTTTTGTTCAAGTTCATTTTAGATGATGGTAATGCTATAGTCAAGTTACCAATAAGAGGGGAAAGTTATGTGGGGTTGATGTTAGTTGAAAGTTGAAACCTCAAGTTCTGAACTTTTTTTTATGGAAAGCCTTACTTTCTGGATTTAAGGAAGCATAAGATTGTCCTTAGCGTAATTTTATCTATTTTATAAACTAGAATTATAAGATTTTGATTGTAGCCTCGTTTCTTCTCCAAATTTCCTATCGGTTATGAGGGTGCTGCCTCCCTTTAATTACAAGACTGTTTATTGAAGAATCAATGAAGAAATTACTACTCGAAGTTTTGCCCAAATTTTCAAAGGTACGTATGGTTTGTAGTCTTTAGATTCATGGGCCTGTTCTGATTTTTGTTGGGCTTGGTTCAAAATGTTTTTGTAGCAAAAATCAATTTACATATATAGAACATGAAGATAAAAGAAGATGAAACCTACTATTTGGTCCCTCCTTTTTCACACTTTCAACTATTTAGTCTCTGCATTTTTGAAGTAGACTATTTGATCCCTCAAGAATTAGAAATGTTAACTTGTTAGTCCCTGTAGGCTAACTTCGTTACTAACAGTGATAACTTGGAAATTTGAATATGAAATTAGGAAATAATAGAAATACCATTAAAACTGATTAATCATTTACCATATTTTATATATAGACTTTTTTTTAACTAACCAATTATCTATATATAATTTATTTTTTATGAATGATGAAATAGCATTAAGAGGCATCAAAAGCCCAAGAATAAACAAAAGTAAGGGTAGGTCCATGACGCACAAATATTGTTTATTTAGGGCCTGATTGGTTTAAGAAAATATTTCCTGTTTTCATTTTCTGTTTCCATTTCTGGAATTCTATTTTCATTTCAAAATTTTCAATATTTAAGAAATATGTTTGTTTTACAAAGTTAAAAAATCGTTTTCATTCATATTTAAATTATGTTAACTTGAATAACGCTAATTTTTATATGTTTTTAAGTTTGATTATAGCTAAATGATGATATTAACATGATTAAATAGTTTACTTTTGTGTAATGTTGCAAAATATCATAAGTTTGTTTTTGGAAATACTGGAAACGTCTTTTTGACGTTTCCTGTTTTCAGCCTGTTTCAGAAAATGTTTCCAGAAAACATTTCCAAAAAAACTGTACAAAACACGTTTTCAGTCATATTTTCTGTTTTCAGTGAAAATGGAAACAGGAAACAGGGCAACCAATCAGACCCTTATTTTTGTTTAGGACTAAAGAAAGGTCCTGACAAAAAAAAGGCTAAAGAAAGGACTCTAGACCCAAAAAAAATGAATAAAGAAAGGACTCAAAAACCTAAACTAGGAATGAAATTGGAAAGAAAGGACTCAAAAAATTAAGCTAGGGAAGAAATTAAATTGGAATGGTAGGATTCGCCCCCTAGCTCCAAAGAAGATACCAAATGTAATTGGAATGATAAGGCTAAACTCTCGTAACTTGGAAGAATTGGATTTTTAAGGAATGCATTTAATTTAATGGATTTTCTCCTAAATAATTAATGAATGTAATTGTTATCTCTTAAATACATTCATGCATGGACCCAATCTCAAATGTACAGAGAGTACATACACTATAGTTATAAATTTGAGAACAAAGTTTAGATTTTAGTTCATAAAAGAAGTTGATTTTGAATCATTACAAACTATGAAGATCAGCATCACCCAAAAGTCACTCCAATACCAGCTGGTTGCAGTATTAGGTATACCTTTTTTTCATTGCTTACTCGTGCAAAAACATTTACAAGTAAACGTGTTATAAAAGTGGCTTTATTTTCGCATTGACAAGTTGTTTTGTTTTTGTTTAATTATTATAAATGGTGATGATGCAGTGGCAACAATGGTGTTGGGGCAATTCAACAATGTCGAAGCCAATAAATGTAATGCTGGTTTAGGTCGTTGCGGCGGAGCGTTTGATAACAAAGCGTGTGCTGCTAAGTGTGCTTATTATTATCCCGAAGGTGTTGGCTATTGTGATACCTCCTTGGGCTATCCATATGCCTTGTGTCAATGCCAATATACTTGTTTTCCTCAACTTCATTCCAATGTTATAAACTAGATAATAAGTTTTGTTCGAGTTTATTTTAGATGATGGTAATGCTATAGTCAAGTAATTACCAATCAGAGGGGAAAGTTATATGTGGGTATATTCTAATTTTGTGAACAAAGATTTTTAATTTCTTAAGAAAAAAATACCTTTCATGTTTCATATTTGATCCAAGTTTAATAGTCGGAGTGATTAGTGACAAAATATCTACAAGAATAATTTATAAGGGGGGATATCGATCATTTGAAGTACCTCTAATAATAAAGTGATCAATAATAAAATACTAGAGGCTTTGCGTGCCCTAACGGGCACGCAAATATGTATGTAAAATAAATGAGGGACTAAATCGTTAACACAATAAAAAAGAAGGGATCAAATAATAATTTTTCTCTTATTATTAATTTTGTACTAAAGTTTTAAAATGTGGACGACTAGAAAGGGGTGGAGCCATATAATATAAGATGTAAAATTAATGAGGGACTAAATTGTTAACACAGTAAAAAAGAAAAAATCAAATAATAATTTTTCTCTTATTATTAATTTTGTACTATAGTTTTAAAATATGGACGACCAGAAAGAGATGGAGCCATATAATATAAGATGAGAGTGAATAATTAAGAGATCTATTATTTTTTTAATTCCTTATCTTGCATATAGAAAATCAATGGTATGGTTATATATAAGTTAGAATTTGAAATTCATGTAAAGATAAACTTTTTAGGCACCCAAGTTTATAAAATTTCGAATATCTAGAGAGTTAGTTAAATGCACTTATTGTAGAGTTAAACTCGTCTCTTTAAAGCTACTTAGGGCACAATTGCTTTATATATGTGCATGCGGAAACCCCAATTAATATTATTATTGAAAGGAATTTAGGATTATAAATTAGAAAGAGTTGAGGAAGAAAACATGGTGGCATGAAAAAAAATACATGGCATGGTGTTGAGGGAACAAGTTGATGAGTGTGACAAGTCCTGAATGATTAATAAAAAAAACTCCGAAATGGCCGTCCCTTTCTTCTTTGACCTCTCTGATTTTAGTCCTCAATATAATGTTGAGACCATTTCCAATTCCAATCTAACAAAATCAAAAGTCCCTCGTGGTGGGTCACCTACTACTACTTACCAATACTCACCGTCATGAAGATAAAGTAGCTAGCTAGGGAGGGCTTTGATCTAATTTAATTTCCAGCACAAATAATATATAACCATGCATCCTCTGAATTTTAAGTGATATATGTAAAATTGTTGAAACTATTAAAAAAATAATTTTATATATAATTTCATTTTCATGCAAGCATATGCGAGTAATCATCCACGTTCCTTTATAAACAAAGAAAAGTGTCACACTATCAACAAATGTTTGGTGTAGTAGTTGACGAGCTACACCTTGTTAGAAGAATATAGTATAGGCTTTTGATAGAACACGAAAACAGAGTAGGCTTTGATAGTGTGGTCACTGTCCTTAAGGAAATTAAGCCCCCACTATTTGTATGCTGCTGGGTTTGTATGGCAGATTTCCTCCAGGATTTACAAAGCCTGGTGTTATAGCCAGCACTACTATAACACCTTCTGAACACAAAACAGAGATAGATAAGTTGAATATGAGATGCTCTGTTTTTTNTAATTAACATGTATATATATGTATATACATAGATTTATTGATTTAATTAACTATCAACAATATATTGTACACGTACGCTACGTGTATATCCCGTGTCCCAAGGCATCCTTACAAGTTTCTCGAATCCGGGAATCCATACATAGCATCCAGTTCTAAATGGAAAAAAAGTTTGACTGTTTGACACAGTACTCATTAGTCATTATTCAATATTTTACATCTTTTTGGATTTGCTTGCCAACTTAGAGAGAGAGAGATGAGATGATCATAATCTCATGATTAAGACATAATTAAGTAGCTATATTGATGTCGTGATTAGCGCCTTAGCTGAACCATTGGATTCTGAATTAAAACCCCAAGGCAAGTGGATTTTAATTTTTAACAAACATTTGACCATTTTGGTTAATTATATATGCACTGATCTGGGTTTTCATTCTCTGCCTTCCACACCCATCTGTATAGTGTATCCCATGTTCTTCCACGTTCACCTTTTTTTTAACATATATATATATACACACACACAAACAAAACAAACACTTGTGACTCTGTGCGTGTGTGTATGTGTTTTAAATTTCTAACGATGCTGAGTGACAACTATAATTAATTTACGAATTTGTACTAACTCTTAATTATTCTCTCCTACACGTACGTGCCCTCCCATTCGCTTTTATTAATTCTATTACCATCAAAATATAAAATAAACAACTACATTCCATCAAAGAGTAAGAATTTCTTTTTCTGTACGCAATATAATATAAGATGATCGAACATATGCGGTGGCATTAATTACTCGACGTACTAGCTCCCTGTTTCACCTTACTTTGCGCTTCGGGCATATCATTCATTATTCTATATCTCATAGTGGCCCAAATAAAGAGTTTGCTGTGTGTATCTAATTTATAAATTATATTTATAAATTTTACATTCTCGTGGCTCAGAGAATATATTGCTTTCAATGATATATTTGTCGCTGCAGCGATCAGAATTCAGTTAATGAGCACCACACATTGGTTTTGGATAATTAGGTTTCCTATAATATTATAATTATCTGCTACTTTGTGTGATATATTGTCAAACATATACAAACTCAGAAACCGTAACGATTAATGAGAGAGAAAGAAAACAAATAAGAAAAGTTGTAGCATCATATAATATATCCATATATCAGTGAAACAATCTGTTGTGTGCGGTGCAATTATGACTCTTCATCATCTTCACTTTATCAATGGTACGTACGAAACAGATCATGGAAACAAAACTAAAGGCTAATGAACTTCTAATATTGTTTAATTATCAGATCCATAAATTTAATTTATTTGAAGCTTAAACAATACATGGTTTTTCTTTACTTAAACTAAAAAGACAAATCAATAAAATAAAGACTGATTATTAGTTACTCCATCATATATTCCCATGTTTGCGAACATGGTCAAAGCTGACCAGCTTGGGACTTGGAGCATCGAGTTAATTAATATTTTATCGTCAAACACATTGCTTCTCATCATGGACTTTTAGAACTTAGATGCATATATAAAGAGATTTAAGCTATATATTGTTTTCAAAACCAGAATCAAATCAAAGGCAGCTAGCCCAGCCTAGCCTACTAGCTATAGGTTACTTGTGCTTCATAGAAATCGGACCATTGTTGTACACTTGTACATATATATATATATATATAGGGCTATGCTGCAGACACTATACACAGTCAAATCAATGGTAAAAAATTGCAATGTCTTAGCTCCCGTCCGTTTTTAAGCAATGTCCTATATATATATATAGTTTTTCACTTGAGAATTAATGAATGTGGAATTGCTTTTGGTTTTGTTTTTTCACGGAATTATGTAAATTTATGTGTGTATATTTATATATTATTTTTAAGAAATCATTTTCCATGCACGTGTTAATTTTTCTGTTCACATCGTTTAAAAGTATATTCCATTTCTGACAGCAAATATAATCATACCCATGATGAATTTAGACAGAGTGAAAAATGATGAGTTCTTTATAGGTGGTAGTCTTTTTGTTTTGCTCTTTTTGTACACCACAAAAATTAGATGGAAATGAGCATTGTGTCATTGTGTGTGTTTTATTAGTGAATCGGAAGTTGCATTAAAATAAGCACTTTACTATTATAATGCTTCATACTTTTCCTTTTACTGATTAAGCTGTTTTCACTTTCTTGTGGATTTGATGTTTATATATATGTGTGTGTTCACTCTAATTGTAAATTTGTAACCATGTTATTGTTCACACTTTCAGACTCCACACGGACCCTCCATGTGGAAACCTATTAATTCCTCATTCAACTAACTTTAGACTAAAGTTTATGACATACTAATAATTTGGAGTTGACGTAAAGTTAAATGTTTATTTCTCTGTAAAAATGATTGCATCAAGTTCAATTTAGCTAGGGATCGGTTCAACGCAGCTAATTATTCTCTCTAAAATACTAATTTCGTCCATAAATTTTACATTAATTATTAATTTCGTCCTCAATTTTTTTTTATTGTTAATTTCGTATGTTTCATATTTTGGTTTTACTTTAGTCAAATATTAATGATAGAATCTACATGACTAATGATATGTAATGTAAAATTAATAAAAAAAAACTTAAATATTATCTCAAATTGAAAGATATGATACAGACTATCATTAATTTATTGTTAGTTAAAAAATAAAATTGATTAAAATATAAAATATTAAAGACGAAATTAGTACTTTTATCTTTTTCTTATTTTTTATTTTTTATGAAAGAGCTGAACTAGCTCTAATTAAGCAGATTCAGGTGCGTTTGGATAGGGAGGTTAATTTAAAGGAGAATAAAGGAAGGGGTAAATGATTTGTGTTATAAAGAAGGTTTTTAGTAAATTGTGTTTGGGAAAATGAGAGATAAATAAGGAATTATGATGTGAAATTATTTTAAAGGGTACGTAATGATTGTGGTGAGTTGAAATAATTGTATTGGTATTTTAAATTTGTATAGGGGTAAAAATGGTAAAAATAAAAGAGGATAAATGAGTGTTATTTTTTTGTTTGTTTTGGTGTTAGTAAAGTGGTATGAGTAATGATTGCCTCGAAATTTGTGCTAGAGGAGGAAGTTAATAAAGGAGGTTTTTGGAGTGGTAAGGTAAAGGAGGATGGAGGTGTGAATGTGGGACCAAAATGTAATTTTTGAGTACTGGATTGTAAATTTTTGGGGACTAGATTATATATTTTTTTTGTTTACTGTAATTAAATTTTCGCACCACCAAAAATATATTTTTTTTCTCATTAATGTTACTGAAATATGCTTATAAAGTGAACCACAAAAAAATATTATTAAAGTTGGACTGATATGTAATTTTGACTCTAAAAAATATTATTTAATAATTGAAAAATAGAGGAAGGAATACCAATATATCAAAAATTATAGGTCAACATCCTATTTTGGTTCCTCAGTTATGCTCCATGTTTCAAATTGGTCCCTCAGTTATATATTTTGATGACTCAAGTATTGACTTATTAAGTTAGTATTATTTTTTAAGTAAATTAATATAAATTATATATCTATATCTGTACTATATTATATGTCTGAGGGTTTTCTAATAGTCGGTCATTTAAAACTATAGTATAAAATAAATTATTACATCATAATACATAAAATAAAATAATTTAAAATATATATACACAAGAAAA
>QANZ01032704.1:88914-149526 GCA_003254925.1 Chamaecrista fasciculata
TGCATTTTGTTTTCTTCAATCATAAATTGTATATTTTAATTGTTTTAGGCACAAAAGACTCTGTCTTACATTATTTTAAAATTACGATAGATCTAAGGAGAGTTTTGATATATATGAGTCATATTTGTATTATTGAGTAATCTCAGAGTAAGCATATAATTAACGTTATATAGGTGTTTATACCTTTTTCATTGATTGCTTCTTAAAGAAAACTAGAAAAGTGATTTGGCAGACTTGAGGGTGAAGGAAGCGAGGGAGATATGAGCCTATGAGGGTAAAGAAAGGCATGAAGGGATGAATCATTTTTGTATGTATAGTATGAGGGATGACAATGACTAATCTTTTTTTAATGACAATACACTTGGGCGATCATAGTTTAGAGATATAGTATTTAGAAGAGTAGAAAAGCAAGCATGATAGGCGGCAGAGAAGAGCAGTGAGATTGATGTGTGTGGACTGTGGAGGTTTGGTTTCAGTGAGAATTGAAGTGTTGTGAAATCTCAAGAGTAGACCCACCACCAATGCAAAAGAAAGAAAAATAAAATGAACAAAAAGCAGAAAAAGACATTGGTTTGGTTTGGTTTCAGAGTCCAACACCAACAAAAAGGAGGTCAAACTTCATAATACACACACTCAGACAGCGCAAGTGCAAGCTCTAATCTCCCTATGGATATACTATAGAATACAATACAAACATTGCTCTGTTTTCATATGAAATGTATACATCCATCAATAACGCCACCCTGGAACCATCCAAACCCAACCCCACTCACCATTATTGTTACATTACACTACCACTATTCAACTCCTTTGCATTATTTCCACCTCCATCATACTTACAAAAAAATAAAGAAGGCTCGTCTTGGTTTTCTTTTTCTTGCATCCTCTGCTAAGCAAGCATCTTTGCCTTACTTTTCCCCTTCTCTCACTCCTTCATTCCCGATTCCGAATTTTTACCCTGTTTTCTTGCTTCTACTTCTTGGTAGATTCCTCACTCCCTTAATAATCTCCCATTCTTGATGCTCATGGGAGCCTTCTGCTCTTGATCTTTTCTTTTTCCGGATTACAAAAGAATTCATTGGCATTCATTATCTGAACTCAAAGAATTTGTCAATTGAGTGTTCTGATTTGATGGGACTGTGTCATGGAAAGCCCATCGAAATCCCCCAAACGCAAGGAGCAGGAGGAGGAGGAAACCAAGTAGTGATTTCAGATGACAAAAAAGACGATGGCGTTTCGAATCCCCAAGGCAGGAAATCCTCGAATTTCCCCTTTTTCAGCCCTAGTCCCTTACCGAGCCTCTTCAAGAACTCTCCCGCCGCAAACTCCAACTCGAGCGTCGGCTCTACTCCTTTGCGAATCTTCAAGCGTCCATTTCCTCCTCCTTCTCCGGCCAAGCACATTCGCTCTTTGCTCGCTCGACGACATGGTTCTGTGAAGCCCAACGAGGCCTCCATCCCTGAGGGAAGCGAGTGCGAGGTTGGACTCGATAAGAGTTTTGGATTCTCCAAACAGTTCTTAGTCCACTACGAGCTTCGAGAAGAGGTCGGACGAGGACATTTCGGCTATACTTGCTCAGCGATCGGAAAGAAAGGCAGCCTCAAGGGGCTCGATGTAGCTGTCAAAGTCATCCCCAAAGCCAAGGTCTCATACTCTCATTCTCGATGCTTTCAAATGTGTCAATTAATCTTAGCATAATTAGTTTGAGAACTTTCATTTCCCCTGATTTTTAGATATTTGTCTTGAACACCATTTTCTTATCAAACAAGTACCTTACATAGATCTATTTTCAGAGCATGCTATCAGGCTCAAGTGTGTGCGTGTGTTTATTTGTTTGCTGATTCATCATGGAAATTGGTAGATAACTCTTTCTTTTTTTTTAATCAAAATGGGTGATGATGGGCAGATGACGACAGCGATTGCTATAGAGGATGTAAGGAGAGAAGTGAAGATGTTGCGGGCTCTTACTGGACATAAGAATCTGGTGCAATTCTATGAGGCCTACGAAGATGATGACAATGTTTTTATAGTTATGGAGTGAGTTCTAATTATTTATTATTCTTTTTTTCCCCTTCTTGATTGAAATCTCGTTAATCTTGGATGGACCTGCTCATTTTGTATGATAAATGTTAATCTTAGTAAGCTATCGGGTTATGCTTCTTGTTGTAAGATATTGAGTTAATTAAGAAAATAATTGGGAGTTATTTAATGAAATCACGAAGTTGAGAACTTACATTATACCGTATCTTATGCTATTCAGGTTATGCAAAGGAGGTGAACTGCTCGATAGAATACTTTCCAGGTATCAATGTTCTCTAACCTGTACTTTTCTCTGTCTCAAGAGAAAGGCATTAGAAAGATCCATTCTGATTTTGTTGTGGTATCCTTGACATGATTGAATATTAATGACATGCTAATCAGCTCGAGTTCAGTTGTGTTCTATAGGGGTGGAAAGTACTCAGAAGAGGACGCCAAGGTTGTTATGATTCAGATATTGAGTGTGGTGGCTTTCTGTCATCTACAGGGTGTTGTTCATCGAGATCTCAAGCCAGAGGTAATCAACTCATAAAACTTATTGATGTCTATTCTTGTGGTAGTTATATGTATTCTGACTCTGCGTTTCAATTGACTTCCTACAATGAAGTCTTCTTGTTAACTGCCTGCTTACTTTTCAAAGGTCTGATAGTGTCTCTGTATTGCGCTGAAGCTGCTTAACTATTCAACATTTCTAAATTGTATGATAAAGCCTTGTTATTTTGTTGCATACCGGATAATATCATATACACATGAAGTTTGTACTGAAGTTGATCATCAATCATATAGATTGTCAAGTTTTATATTTCTATTCCTAATTGTATATACTATATACCCTTCTATTTTGGAATGTTTACAGTTTTCCTGATCTTGAAGATTGGTTTTGCATTGTAGAATTTTCTTTTTACATCTAAGGATGAAAACTCCACATTGAAGGCCATTGATTTTGGACTCTCTGACTATGTAAAGCCAGGTTGGGCCCATTGCCTGCTTTCTATTTTTTCTCCAAACTTTTAACAGAAATTAATACTTTGGGTCTAACAATTCGAAGTTTCTGCAGATGAAAGGTTGAATGATATTGTGGGGAGTGCATACTATGTAGCTCCTGAAGTTTTGCATAGATCTTATGGCACTGAAGCTGACATGTGGAGCATTGGAGTAATTGCTTATATTCTTTTATGTGGAAGTCGGCCCTTTTGGGCCCGGACAGAATCTGGCATATTTCGAGCTGTTCTGAAGGCAGATCCTAGTTTTGATGAAGCTCCTTGGCCTTCTTTATCAGCTGATGCAACAGATTTTGTGAAGGGGTTATTGAATAAAGATTTTCGTAAGAGATTAACTGCCGCTCAGGCTCTTTGTAAGTAACTGAAGTGATATATAATTTGATCATCTACTATGGAAGGAATAAGAATTGACTCAATGTATGATCTGTTTTGAATTTCATAGTTATTAGTTATATGAATTTTGACTAATGTACAATTAATATTGAGGGAGTGGAGATAAAACTTCACTCTTATTCTTTAATTTCCAATTTGTGGTCTAAATGATAATTGTATTCTTGTGTTAATATCTTTTATAAATTCTCTTTCTTATAGCCTGAGTTTGTGCTTAGGTCATCCATGGCTGGCAAATTATCACAACGATATGAAGATACCTTTGGATATGATAATCCTCAAGCTCGTTAGAGCTTACACATGCTCATCTTCTTTACGCAAATCAGCATTAGGGGTATGTATTATGTACTGTTAGTTACAATAAATAATCTTTCCCCTTTCCTTGTTTTATCTCAATGTTGAGCCTTTATATCTCTTGTTGACAGAATTTCAAAATATTGACCGAGTGATATAAACTGTCTTTTGTTATTACTGTGTTTTCTGGGTCAATGGCAATTTGGTAAATATAACTTGCTGTATCTTGTTAAGTTGCAGAACCATTAGCAAGGGCTGGGTCAAATTTTGAACTTGAAAATGAAAGAAGTCAAACAATATAGATAAGAATTTTAACATCAAGTGATCAAACTTGGCAATTTTCACAACATTTGTATGTTAAACAATTTATTGACTAGTTGAGCATTAGTATAATCAGGAGATTTATTATACTTGCCCATCGTCATCTGTATATTTAATTATTCAAGTTTCTTGATTAACTCTAGTGCTTGCTGTTGGAGCCCTGGATATCTATTGATCTTTGTCAACTTGGCAGGCTCTTGCAAAGACATTAACAGTAGCTCAGTTATCTTATCTCAGAGAACAATTTACACACTTAGGGCCGAATAAAAATGGATTTGTCTCTATGCAGAACTTTAAGACGGTCAGTACATATTCATAGTTAATGGCTTCTCCTGTAAATAATTTTCTAGCCAATAACATTTGTATTAACAGGCTATCTTGAGGAGCTCTACCGATGCAACCAAGGATTCACGGGTCATAGATTATGTGAACATGGTAAGTCTGGTAGGACAGTACTTGTTCTCGGATCAATTCATACAGAACTGGGTTCCCTGGAAATTGAGTCCATTATTATATGCATCTTGCAGATTAGTTGTATCCAATATAGGAAACTAGATTTTGAGGAATTTTGTGCTGCTGCTATAAGCGTGCACCAACTAGAGGGAATGGAGAGCTGGGAGCAACATGCTAGGCGAGCCTATGAGTTGTTTGATAAGCGTGGGAATAGACCAATTATGATCGAAGAGCTTGCCTCGGTACACTCTCTTAGCTTCTATTTTCTTTTATAGTGTTTCTCTGCATTATGTGAAGTTGAAACTTGAAACTGCCAATGAGGTTCATGATCATGAACATGAATCTTCCTCTACATGACTGTACTAAGCCTTTGTAATTTGATATTTTCATGCAGGAACTTGGGTTAAGCCCATCAGTACCTGTTCATGTGGTACTTCAAGATTGGATAAGACACGCGGATGGGAAGCTTAGTTTCTTGGGGTTTGTCAGACTTCTTCATGGGGTTTCCTCCCGCACATTTCACAAGGCTTGAGAGAACACCGGAGGGATTTCTGTTGTTTTTCATTCCCTTATTGACCATAGATTTTGTAGATGGGATTTGAATGCCTGAGCTAACCTTCATGGATGAATCAGTTCATCTTTACAACAAGGATGGCTTCAGCATGCTAAAAGCTAGGCGACAGAATTAATGCAGATGAAGCTATTTGCAACATCTAGTGATATAAAAGCTCGCAAGTCCCAATTTTCACAGTTAAACATCGCAGTCCTTTCTTCCCACCTTGCTCCCTTGTACAGATGATGGTAGATCAAAGATTGCTGGCACTTACTACTGGCGGAACCACTCAAACTGAGCTGTGTTATCTTTGGTTAATCTCGTTTGCCCACGGCGCTACCACTATGAATAAACTAAACTTAGCTCTTTATAGTTGACAGTATCATATCCTTGCTTTCTGCTTTTTTTCCTTTTGTTATTATAATATATTATTCAGGCTGATAGTCTGGTATTTCGTTGGTGTATAACTAGTGAATTATTTACAATATCTTCAGATACTGCCACTTATACATTAGTATAAACCGAAGCAGAAGCTTGAGTTGATTATAGTATAGATGGTTAAAGAGTGACTTGTACCGTTATATTTTCAATTTTCTTGGGCGATGATAATTAATTAATTGCACACGATTCATACTGTGTAGTGAGACATCTTGATCTGTTGTACCGTGTATACAGACGTTAGACGTAGACATTTCTCTCGATCTTTCATTTTCCAGATTGTGCAGCAAATGTTGGTTCCTTTAATGGGTGAGAGTTAAGACAAGGGAAACTTAAGGAGGAAAGCATAGTTGTATAACTATTGCAACATGAAATAGATTGTTGACTCCATTAAACTAAATTCCTATATCAGCCTCAGCCACCACAAACCAACAAAATCTGTCTGTCACAGGCACATAGTCAAGACTCAAGTGGGACCATGTAATGCCACGTCAAGCATGGACCCCATATCCATGTGCTGAGGTGGAGAAATCTGCATGATGTTGATTGAATTGGAGGGTCCAGCACCTACACACTCTAGTACTCAAAGAGGCAACTGGAAAAGCTTTTTATCTTCTCTTCTCTTCAGATTTCTCTAACTTCAATTCAATGGCATTTCCAAGAACCTCCAAGCCTAAACTCAAATCCACTTCTCCTATTCTCCTCCTTCTTCTTCCTCTCACTGCCTTAACTCTTCTCTTCCTTCTTTCCTCTTTCCTTTCCACAAATAGATCTTCTTCACCTTCATCACTCTCTTCACTATCTCATTCCCATCCATTTTTGCTCAAACGGACCAAGTACTTGTACTGGGGCACCAGAATCGACTGCCCTGGCAAACACTGCCAATCTTGCGAGGGTTTAGGTCACCAGGAATCCAGCCTCAGGTGTGCCCTTGAAGAGGCCATCTTTCTTCGTAGGTACTACTCCTACTCACTTCTTCCTCTTCCTCTTTTCCCCGTTGCCTCTTTTACGCCTTTCATTTTCACTTTTTCCTTTTGCTTCTCCTTCTTTAACTCTTTCTTGGAGTTCATGTGCCCGCCGTAAAGGTTACTCGCAAAAAAAAGTAGGGAAAACGAAATGTTTAGGTTTCACCGACATTTTTGTTTTTAAGCTAAATCTAACTTAATCATTCAATGTTTTGACCAGTGAACTGGCAGAGACGATGACTCTTTTCAGCAAAAACCGTTTCACTCCGAGTATATACTTGCCCACTGCTTCTTCATAGCATTCTTATGTATTTGACAACTCTTGCTTTATGCAGAACTTTTGTTATGCCATCAAGAATGTGCGTTAACCCAACACATAATAAGAAAGGGATCCTTCATCAGTTCAGTGATACTAGTTCCGAGGATACGTGAGTTGCTTATGGGTTTCCCGTTCAAAGGAGTTTTTTATATTCCCACTAGTAATTACTAATTAGTAAATGCAATTTTATAATTTAACGTGGTAAATAGTTTTTCTGATTTGATTAGCTTTGTCTTTTGTGATAGGTGGGAAGCAAGTTCTTGTGCTATGGACTCTTTATATGATTTGGATCTCATCTCTGAGACCGTTCCCGTAATTTTGGACAATTCAGAAGAATGGTATCAGGTTCTATCAACAAGCACGAAGTTGGGAGCCAGAGGTGTTGCTCATGTGGAAGGTGTTAGCCGTGTGGATCTTAAAGAATATGGTGACTACTCTGATCTCCTGCTCATAAACAGAACTGCTAACCCTCTTTCATGGTAGATCAGTCTATCTTATTCCCCTAGCTTTTTTCTTTCTTTCTTTCTTTCTTTTGGTTTCTTTGTCATTTTTGTATTTCCTTGTTCTCCTTAAATTCAGACTCATGTAAGATTGACTTCATGAATTTTATAATAACACTGCAAGTCAAGCTTGACTATAGGATATAAAGTAGAGCATATTTAAAAATGAATGTATGGTTTCCTTAATTTAGCACAAGTGGTATATTATTGTTTCTAGGTTTTTATATGGCCTGAGTATTATGTCTTGTAAGTAAAAATGGGTTGCTTTTGAGATTTTGAGCTTTTTGCTTAAGTACTGGTGGTGATGACCTTCCAGGTTTATGGAATGCAAAGACCGAAACAACCATAGTGCTATAATGTTGCCATATTCATTTCTGCCCGCAATGGCAGCAGGGAAATTAAGAGTTGCGGCTGAGAAGGTCCATTTGATGCATAATCTCTTTCTATATTTCTCTTGAAGTTGATAATTTTCACATATGCGAGATGAGTTGAATTTTACGTCCTTTATATGAATTTAAATTTATTGCTTTGGAGCCTGCAGTTGTTAGAATGCAAAACTTTTTCTCATTAATATTAGACTTCACACTTGAGGATGTTGTATTGACAAGAACCTGGATAAGTTATGTAGGCATGATGTGAGACCAGACACTTGTGGGGCTAAGCACGTAAATGTCTCTTCTGCACTTATGGATGATATGTATTTTAGAATGAAATGGCGCAGTCAGTAACTAGTTATGGGCTTGGTTACTTGTGAACTTATTGTTTGTTTCTTCTATTTTGCTAGTTGCAACATAATTAGGTACTGCTGTTCAGTTTACGTCCGTCTCCCTAAATTACTGTGCAGACAAAATTGTTAAATAATAGTGCAATGGATGGAGTCCTACCTCAAAGAAAAAATTTAAGGAAATAAATGGGGGAGAGGTCCTACAGATTTTAGGAAACTGATTTTTGACTTTTGAGAGTAAACATATTGTATAGATTCAAATGTCTCGTCATGTGTCGAAGGTACATGCATCTATGTGGTGTAAACTGAAGACTGAATTTTTATCAGATCATTCATGACTTGCAAATTAGACATGTGATTCTTAGGATGTTTTCCAGAATCGAGATTTATAAGACTGCATGTAACACTAGTTTAGTCATGTCACTTGAAAACTGACTTAGTCAAACAATTGCACTAGCAACACTTGGTTTCATCCTTGCTCTGTTTAATTTCCTCGTACCCTTATTCACAGATCAAAGCACTTCTTGGTGATTATGATGCCATTCATGTTCGTCGAGGTGATAAAATGAAGACTAGGAAAGACAAATTTGGTGTTTTCAGGACCTTGCATCCCCACCTTGATAGGGATACACGACCTGAGTTTATTCTGTGTAGAATTGCAAAGTGGATCCCATCTGGAAGAACCTTGTTTATTGCTTCAAATGAAAGGACTCTAGGATTTTTTTCACCACTTTCTGTCAGGTACCCTTCTCCATATGTAGGTAATTTTAAGCCATACTATACTAAACTCTTTATCTGCAAGTCCAATTTAACCGTACTACTTATCTGTCACTTCGGAAAACTTTCAGATTGTAGTTTGGTCCTTTGATTTGAGACTTAGGACCACCCAGTTTTTAGCGCTGTTGCTGTCAAATGTTTAATTATTTCTACTTTTAAGTCTCAAAAATATTTTTGTTGATAATTTCTGATTTTGTATGATGTTGTACATGTATGAATAAGGAATTTGAGAGCCACGCTTCTGTTTAATTATTTTGGAGTTTGGACAGCATTTCAACATAATCTAGGCAGTAGAACTTATGCTGAGTGGCTGACTGATTATTTACCATGCGTCAGTTGCTGTTTTGCAATGTCTCTTTTTGTCAAAATGTTCTTCTATATGTTTGTGCAAAGAATCTCGTGATTTTGCATTAATTTTCTGGCTACATCTAGAGGTGCAAAATCACCGAATTTTTTTTTACAGTGTTCTGCTTGCTCTGTTAAGAACTCAACTGAATCCACATACCCTATAAAAGTAAGGAAATGTGTTTGAAGCGCATCTCTTATGAGGATCAAATGCATTGATCATTGAATATTCATTTGCAGGTATAAATTGGCATATTCGTCAAACTATAGCAAGATCCTGGATCCAGTGATAGAGACGAATTACCAATTATTCATGATAGAGAGGCTTGTAATGATGGGTGCTAAGACTTTCATCAAAACATTCAAGGAAAATGAGACAAGCTTGAGTCTTACTGATGACCCCAAAAAGAACGCTAAAAATTGGCAAATACCAGTCTACACAGCGGATCAGAACAACACATGCTGACACCCACCCGTAAAGTCTGGGACTCTAGCTAGGTTGGTGACATAGTATAAAGGCAAAATGGTATTTAGAAAACTTTTATATGATTTTTATGGTTGTACAACATTGTGTAATATTTAAATGTATAATATAATTTAATTATATATTTGTAAAGAGATTAAGGAATATTTATATTGAGTGAAAAATGATTTCTCCACTCCTTGAGATATGATTAAGTCCTACAATTCTCTTCTCCTTTTTGATTATATACACGCTCTTTTGAAGCTGAAAAATCATCAAAATATTTTTAAAGATAATCTCTTTTTATTAAATAATAAATATTGTTTATTGTGTCTAAAATTATAAATTTATTTTATTAATTGAAAGTAATTATTTTATTATTTTATAATGTAAGAAAGTCTTGGTGTAATGCATCTTTTAACTTAAGAGAGGGACTTGTAATTTTCAGGAAAAAAGTATAATATCTTGTCTTTTGTAATTTGATTAATGAATAATTATGTCTGCTATGTGAGAAAAGAAATAGACATTTTAATTTATTTTTTAATTCAAAGGTAAAAAAATTCTATTTATTATACTAAAAAAAATTTTCACTGAAAAGAGAATCAGTTTATTTATTTATTTAAATTAATATACCAACTTGACACAACTTTTTTTAAAGTGTTGATACTTGATACTACTAGTTTTCAAGAAGGAACTAAATTGAATAAAAAAATAAGTTAAAAGGTAGATTGCAGATTAGAAGATGAGACTAAATTCCTACAAATTGCACAAATGGAAGAGAGCTCATTTGCCCAGGACAATCGGCATACATCAACCTGCCACTATAGATATGTGATTCAAATTAAACAAAAATAGGGGTGCAACATATGGTGTAGGTAATTTGTACAGACTCCTAATTCTCATGTTATCAACAGCTAAAAGATTGAAGTTAAGGTGGGGGAAAAATGGAACTTGGAAAAAGAAGGAACCCTTTGACAACGATACCAAAACACCTGGTGTTCCCCCACAACCATAACCATCCTCGTATCAGAATCAGTAAATCAGCAAGATTTCATTCATTAATGAGCTTCCACTGATGATCAAGAATGCATAAAACAACCCAGCTTTGAGTGGTGAAGAAATCTTAGGGATTAGTGGGACTGTGCTTCTAGTAGAATGTTTGTGGCCACATTCATATCGTTTCTGGCATGCACTAATGCTTGTCTGGCTGAGTTCCTATCAAACCCCATTGAAACAAGTGTTGCGATTGAGTCCTCCGGTGGTTCAGGCGCAGATTGCATTGGAGCAGGGTTGTTTCTCTGCAACCAATACTTGCTTCTTAAGTTAAGCAAAATAATAATAATAATAATAATAATAATAATAATAATAATAATAATAATAATAATAATAATAATAATAATAATAATAATAGTCAAAACCAACGTGTACAGTGATATATATTCCATACAACTTTCTCCTATAAAAGGTCATGCAAAGTTCATGTCGAACACATCCCATTAGGACCTCACTTATCTGCGTATATGACAAACTTCTCCAACGTGATATGTGACTTCAGCACAAGTATGCACTATGGACAATGATAGTTTGAGTAAGCAGTCTTTTAACACCCCCAATATCATTAGTTATAACCCAATGACAAGTAATGAGATTTAAATGGTGTACCGAAAAATCTAATCAGTCAAATTACCATTGACAAGGTCCCAAAATTATAATATAAAGCTTTTTCAGAGTCAAGCTTACATTAACAACCAAAGATGTTTACATATAATTGTAGCAACAGTGTTTTTTTTTTTTTTTTATGTTATCCTACTGTGTTGGATACGATTTCAAACTGAAAAATTTGAGGCGCAAGTAAAAAAATGTGTGAACTCTATGACCCTTTCTTAGTTAAAAGATATCTTTTTTCAACACTTTAAATAAATATCATGACAAGAAGGCCAGGGCAAATTCAGTGTTTATATATTTATTTACGGTATCATCATATAAAGGAGCTGCAACAGAATTTTTTTAAAAAAAAATCAATTTAGTTTTCTAGTTTGTGTTATCTTCTCAAATTACAACAAATTATAATCACAATTTCACTAAAAGTAAAACCCCAAGGGTTATCAATAGTATGGTGGAAACAAGATTTCATACTGTGTTACAAGACAGCACCATATGCAGGCAAAAACCAAGATATATCAATGATAAATATAAAATACCAATAAGGTGGTTTAATTGAACTAAACAGAATCTGTAAACTTAAATGCCTAAAAATATCTACAGTATCCTATGAACAGAATATTATCCGCATTTTGCTTAAATGGTGTCAGGAGTTAGTCCCATAGGTAGATAGCTGAATGTTAACACAAATCCTAATGAAAATGGTTGAGTAGAAAGAACATTTGATTTTATAAAATTATAAATGCAGAGCTACCAAAATTATGAAACCCATATGATCAAACAGTTTAAGTAAAACTTGCCTCCATTTGGTGAACTGGATAGGATGGTCTATTTCCCACAACATTCCTTCTTGATCCAGCATGTGAACTCCTCGGAGATGGCGAAAAAATCCGTGAAAAGAGTGAGGCAATGAACTGTGGGAACTGTAACAAAGCATAGCATAAGCAATTCAGCACAATCATGTCGTCATGAAACAACTGCAGTGAAAACAATCAAAATTGTAGTCTTTGAAATTTGAATTGCTCTATCCTACAAAGCTGAGAGTGATATGTTCATTTTTTTTTGGTCCCAAGTGATATGTTCATTTGAAAGGGAGAAGAACACAGACATCTATATACCAATAATGTACCACCAACTTTTCCCCTTGTAGATACACTTTTAAGTACAGGTTGCATAAAGGCAACAAAAGGAAGATAAGACACATTTTCACATAATTCAGCTGACATGCATGATGCATGAGCATGAGCACAGATATCTTCTCACTGTGTCCCAGAAGATCGATATTGATCATTATAAACAACCCAATAGCTATGTCTCACCAGCTTACATCTCTAGCAAGAACATAGGCCTCAGCTAACTGCTAGCATTCAGTCTACACCTAAAAGAGCAGCCACTAGTCTTTAAATCAAATTATGTCAAAATGGACGTGTAAAACTATAAAATGCAATGCATTTGGAGTTTTGAACAGAACTCAAAAGTTCCATGCTAAGCTCACTAGAGGATCCATATACGCACATTCACCCAACATTGTACAATTAGTCAGAAGCTTGGCTGAATATGATTACATTAGAATTGCTAATCTATAAAATGATGAAAAATCTCAAACTTCTTAACAATATTACCTTTGCTTTGCGGATATAGAAGACATTCAAACGGTACAAGAAACCAGCAAGGGTACCACACATCCCTGGCAAGATTGACTGTCTCCATGATGATAAAAGAAGCTGCAAAGCAAAAACATACAAGCTATCATGGCTGAAAGGTTTTAGACATAAGTATACTTAGTCAAAATACTTTATATATAAAGCATACACTATCCACTTCTAATTTACCTGAAGACCAGCTAGATATATGAATGACTTATCAGAGAAGTGAAAACCTAATACACGAAACCGTGTTGAAACTGGAATATCGAGGAAAAATGGTACAAACGAAGCAAATATAAGACCATAAGGTCCAGGGGAGACTAGTTTCACTGTAGGATCTGCAAAAGTGTACCAATGTGTTATTATATGTAAAGATATTATAATATAAGATCGCAAGAGATTCAGACAAACAATGACTAGTTTAAAAGCATATCCAGCACACCATGATAAGCTAAGAAATGCACTGTCACAAACTCACAATTATACGCAGACAACCTTTTAGCCATTAAATATAAGCTTGACTCCAAATAAGCTTTACATCATAACTCTGGGATCCTTTGATGGGAGACTCATTAATTCACTAGCATGAAAATCCCTAATGGACAATGTCACATCCTGAAATGACATTAAGTAGATGGTACTTGGTGCTCAAGGCTCCAATAAAACCTAAGTTAAGTCTAAAGTTAGCCCATATACAAAAAGAGAAATCTCAATTACACCTTTCATGAAAGAGGTGATGATCCTCAATCATCATGATAGTATAACCGCCTATTTTGCCACATACAATCCTGGTCATATTGACATTTGAAAATTAACCCCAAGAACAAAATGATGAAGAGAAGAGGTGATGACATAACATTCAACAAAGAAAACTGAGCACATGAACATAGGCGCCATGAAGTTAAAGGTGCCATCAAGAAATTCAACAAAAAAGATTATTAAAGAAATTAGATGAAAGGCTAAAGTGTTGAGTTATAATTGGGAATGAATACCTTTTAAGAGTGTTACAGCAAGGACCTCGAACAGTAGCGAAACCAACAAGGAGAAAATGACAAAAACCTGCATAAACATTGTAGATTTGTCAAAGCCACGCACATTTTCCCCCATGTAAATTATAATGTAGGGCAGGCAATGATGATTCAACTGTCTACATTAGCAATAACGGATGGTTAAGAGAGGAAATATAGTGTTTTAAAAGATAGAACTACTTATAAAATGTTGTGATCATGTCAACGAACTAAAGAAGATTAAAGCACAATATTATGGAGCTGAATCTGATGGTATAGAAGATTGACAATCTAGCACACTAAATTCGATAGTTGATGGATAGGCTAGTGGTTGTCCTTGAGAGGAAGCATTGACTGTGAGAGCAGCAACACAATCGAGGTTCAACAATTGTGTTAGAGGGTAATGTAAATCAACCATAACATCATATATGCTAATCTTGTCCTCAATTTTTGTTTAGGCAGAACTTGTTTTGAAAGCATCTCCAGAAATCGCTTCAAAATTCCTCAACACAATCTTACAAGTAACTTACTGAGTATTTATTGGAACCTATCTGTCTCTCAAAGACCCTGAAATAGTATAGCAGATACAGCCCAAAAATCAATTCTGGTGTTGATGAAAAGGCAAATATGGACACAATCAATTTCCATAGACGAAGCTTTCCAAAAATATCCTGCCACCAAGCAAACAACAAATGATAAACATATACACTAAATATATCAAGTGTGAAAGCCTCTACGTTACCAAGAAGTAGTGTTACAAATGACATCTATAGTATACATACCATAGAACGCAAATCAAGAACAAAATTCAGCAGAATCTTTTTTAATTCTTCTGTTGGTCCGGTCTATTGATAGCATGAACCACTCAAAAAGCAAAAAGAAAAAACGTATAATCTAAAGTTCGATCATATACCATTTTGGCCAGGGGAAAAACCATTACTGAGATCAAACATATGACATTATACAATAAAAATTGATAAACAAGCCATGTAATCTGGCACCTGATAAAGATTGTGAGAGGTATCACTGACCCAGCATTAAAGAAAACCAAATTGTAAGGAGTAATTAAATAGTAACGAGGATCAAAATCAATCTTTAAAATTGGTACGATTGAAACAATCCATTGAAAGATATCACAATACCCAGTTCCATTATACGTCAGTATTGACCTAATTACAAAAAATACAAGAGAAAAAACAAAGAAGCAAGGGCACCTGATAAGACAATCCAAGACTGTTAAAACGGCCTTGGATCCCGAAGAAGATTGAGAAAAGCGCCGAGAAGATGATGAAAGCCCTTGTGACGGGAGCATTAGCTGTGACACTCAAAGACGACAAGCATTTGATTATGAATTTAAAGCGAAAACCATTATCACAAGAATTCAGTTAAGAAAGTGTGACACCCAATTGATTATAGGCTTGGGGCAAAAATAAAAAGAGAGTACGCACTAAAACCAGAGGGGCCGCCGTTCATCTTCTTCCCAGTGAAGCAGAAAGTGACGACCTTGTCTATAATTTGTCTTGGTCTTTAGGCTACGTTAGGTTCAGAGCCTCCGACTTCTCTTCTCGCAATTTTTCTTCCCCCTTCTTCTTTTTCTGAGTTTCTCGTAGTTACGTAAATTACTTATTACATATTCTAAATTCAAGCATATAAATAATCAAGATTAAAAAAAAACTTGATTAAAAATAAAAATTATATAATAAACAAAGTACTTGACTTCCTTTAGAATGATAGAATCTTCGATGTCAAGTTGTCAACAACTTTGTCTATCATTATTTCAGGTAAAAATACTCTTTTGATCCTCAAATTTTATATTGATTTTTAATTTCATTCTCAATATTTTTTACATCAATTTTGTCCTTAATACTTCACATTTTGATCAATTTCATCTCTTGACTATCTTTTTTCAATAAATTAATAATAGATTTCATCTTATTTTTCAATATAAATTAGGATTAAAATTTCATATTCTATCAATATTAAATTACATGTTATTAGCCATGCAAAATTTATCGTTAATATTTGGCTAAATAAAAGCAAATGATGAAAATGAAATTGGCTAAAATGTGAAAAATTAAGGATAAAATTGACAATAGAATAATATCAAGGACAAATTTAAATGTTGATGTAAAATTTGAGGACTAAAAGGGTGCTTTTGCCCTTGTTTTATTTGCATTTTTCAGTTTAATAATCGTTTCTATAAATAAGCCCTTAACTCAAAAACAGAAAAACTAAATTCAGCTTGAGGGAAAATAAAATGACATAGAACTTTTCATTCTTTTTCTGGGGTACCCTAAACTTTTCATTCTTTTAAGGATATTTATATATTAGTTTATTAATTAAAATTTTATAATTTTAATTATATTTTATTCTACATTTTAATATAGGCAAAACTCTCTTTCGTGTCGCTAATGTTTGCGGTGATTTTCAGTTATGCCCCTAACGTTTTATTTGTGTCAGTTGTGCTCCCAATGTGAAACGTTAGTTTCAATTATGCCCCCACCCTCGTTAGTGTACTGTTTTTCGAAAATTTTGAGCTTCGATCCGTGTTCGTTTCAGTTTGTTTTGATAAATGAGTTTATGGGTACTCATTTTCGGCTCCTAAGGATCATTTTGCACATGGAAATTTTGAGAAAAATGTTTCGTTTTGCTGCATTTCGTTTTGGTCCTTTTTAGGGTTCGTCGGGTCCGATTTTCTTCGGATTTGGGGTTATTTTGAGCTTAATCTTTGAAATTGATCCAAGGAATCAAGTTTGTGATGTCCGAAAATCAAAATCCATATGAAATATGATCAAAACCGAGCTCAAGTCATGCGAAAATGGTGTTTCTTTTTTGTGGATGATTGAAATTGGGGGCATAATTGAAACTAACGTTTCACATTGGGAGCACAACTGACACAAATGAAACGTTAAGGGCATAACTGAAAATCACCGCAAATGTTAAGGGCACGAAAATGTGTTTTGCCTTAATATTATATAATTTTAAAAAGAATATTTAAAAATTTCTAAAGCATATAAAATAAAATGATATATACATATATATTTTATTATCGTTATATCCAGTGCACTAATATAAGTTAGAATGGAGAGTTTTTTTTTTTTTTACCAATAGAATGGAGAGTTAATTGTAACAAATAAATAAATTTCCCATCAAAATGAGACTTTTTTTTTTGTGAGTCTATGATGCAAAGTGAGGTATATATGCAATTAATGATTTGGCTCCATAAATAATTATGATTGGTTAAAAACCTTATTTTTTATTAACTTTTAACATTAAATTATTTTTTAAAAAAATTATGTTACTTTACAATTGTATGCATGTCCATTTTGCATCTTAAAATTTCTCATTTATTTTTATTTCTTTTTGGGTGATGGAAAGGGGCGGCCAACGGCCCTACAATTTTGTTCGGTACTAACTTATATGCGACCATCTTTTATTTTTTTTGCCACATATATGCGACCATTTACTAAATTATATAGAACAATAAAACTTTTAGATCATTTATTTTGTGCAGAGATTTTAATCATAATTCTTTAAATATAAATCATAACTTTCATTTTTTTTTTCAATATTTTTAGGCAAAATAAGATAATAATCAAAATGTAAACTTCCATCTATTTAAACAGCAGTAATTTAAGTGATTTTTCATGACTTTTCATCACCAAGCCATAATAAATGAAATTTAAAAAAAAAAACATTAGCTCCATTTTGAACAGTCTTTTACTCTTGTTATCAAATGTCTCTTATTCATTTGATTCTTGCGCTGAAATCCCAGAAAGCCATGGCAATGAATTCGGAAGTCAAGTTTCAAATTCCAAAACCCATAACTAAATTCATTCAATATGTTCATCTTGAAGGAAATCAAGTGTGTCAGCACTCAGCAGTCAAACTCGCTAATAATTTGCTGCTTATTATGGCTCTCTAGTTCTCAGCTTGCATTTTTGCCATATACAGATGATCAGTGTTCCCTCTTCATTGGTATATTCTTACACTATTAACAAGATAAGCATGCTCTAGCATATGTATGTCATGTTAAATAAGTTACAAGTACAACAATGTTAATTTGCATCATATCCATCACTCATATCGATCATGCTATTTCGTAATTTAGGTAATTGGCCAGAGGTTCTTCCACCTTGTAATCTCCTCCTCACTGTGTATCTTCCTGATGCCCCCATAAAAGCCATCTACTTCATTGCCTTCTTCTCTGTGGTGCTTCCTGTCTATCACTGCTTCTCTCCATCGGGATCCACGGGCATACTGCTTGAACTCCAAAACCACCATGTCTGTCAACATGCAACAACACTTCTTTCTCAGTCATTTAGTTTGCCAAGACTTCACACATGGATAGCTAGCTCAGCACATTGTATACTCATGGAAAAAAGGACCTGGATATAATGGAATAGTTTGATTTTCTTACCACTATAGTGACAATGGCAATGATTCCCGTGCTCTTGACATGATTCCAAGTGACCAACGACACCATACCACCAGCCTATAATAGTAAATTCTTGATCAATTATTCCATGCAGATAACAGAATGTGTGTGTGTATATATATATTGACTAACTTTACACAAATATTATATTCCTCCCAATTGACAAAAAGTATGACCGAATCATTAAGCGCAGAGATGGTTGAGAAGTTCAAGAAGCTTGCCCAGAATAAGATTGAAACATACCATAAGGAAATTCTCTGTTTCTTCTCCACTGAATCTCAATGTGATCTCCTGGTCTTAAGTCATCCAAACAATCAGAGGCATGAAGAACATGAGAAGATATGTCAATGGGTGGCATTCTCAGCCTGTCCCATTCTATATTTTCCTCAGTTGACCATCGCCCATGAGGTGTGTACCTGCAGAAAGCATCTCCATTTTTGAGATTTAAGATCGATATACGCCTATAGAATGGGTTTATTAACCATTCAAAATATGATCAGCACTATGGTAGTCTAAGAGATCCTGTCAAAGGATGATTTCAAGTTTTGGCTCAACGTCGTTCAAGAAAGGATCAACGACATTTTTTTAAAAAGCTAAGAAAAGCAGAAAAAACTTAGATTCTGTTTACGCTGATAATAATTTAACCATCACATACCTTGCCTGAAAGGTGTCAGTTCGAGATTCATAGCATAGTTGGGCATCATAACATGAGAGCATGAACCCAGCATGACTATTCTGAAAATGGAGAATGAATATCATAAATGACTGAAGTGTGCAACAGTTACATAAATCCAGAAGAAGTGTTATGAAGAACATTGATGGGTTTTAACTACATAGCATTTAGCAATTTAATAAGAAGAATTAAAGCAACTTACGTGAGTTCTAATTTTTTTTTTTGTTTTTTTGTTTAGTTCTAATTCACATAAGCTGAAAGAAACGAATTACCTCTCGGTTATAGACTTGAGCTGGGAACCAAAATTTCCCGTTCTCAAGAGAAAGATACAAAGCCATGGTTGAATCATCAGGTAATGAGCTCCTGGACTTCTTACCCTGTCCAGATTTAGTTTTAATCCATTGAAAGGGACTAAAACCATGAAGGGACGCCAATATTCCTTTTTGATTCCCTTGATTGTATACTTTTTCTCTGTTTCTGGATGCTATATGCCATCGCCATTGCCTATAAGCAGAAGCACCAATCACTTTACCCCACTTCCTTTCCATGCGTCTCTCCCATAAATAATCACTTCGACATCTATCCCTAAGAGATGCACACACTGCTGCCATATTACATAAGTCAGCAGGTGAAAGATTGTCAAGGATACAATCCAATGTCAAATCAGGCAAATCCATGAGAGAAACCTTGCCCTCCTCTTCCTCATTATTCTCCACTTTAGACACTACAGTACTCTTCTTCTTCAATGACATGGTTAGTTGAAACTCAATCAAACTAAAACCAAGGCTGCTTTTCCGGAGCCTAGAAATGAGTGAACTTAATAACTTCTCCCAAAACCCAAGTATGTTGTTACTCGTAAAGGATTTAGTAAGGATGGCACAGGAGAGGAAAGATATTAATAAGCAAAGCATTGTAGTATAGTAGTTGGTATTGCCGGAGGTAGGAACTAGGAAAGCTAGAACTCATTCATTGCAAAGGAGGACACAACAATTAACAAGAGTGAAAAAAATGATCCACCAATGGAAGAGGAGAATGCAGCTGGGTAGACGAAACTGACAGTTTTATCGAGCAAAGTGCTTGGTGTTATACTATACAATTACTACAATGAATGGTTTGAGAGAAGGACTTGCGTAGAGTACACAACCGACAGGCTTTCAAAGCTGGTAGTTAAAGCAATCCCATTGAGGACAAAGAACAAACATGTAGCATGCATCTTTAATGCATTCGTATCTCTATACAGTGAACCCTCAATGAATGAGAGAACCCATATGTAGAGAGAGTGGGAGGCAGCTGTCAGAGCCTTGATGCAGAGATTTCAAGAGTAGGAAACCAAGCAATAATGATATCCAATAAGCCTATAATACACTCATGAATGAGGATGATGACCTGAAAAAGACTCACCCCCAAATGATAAGCTAGGAGATGAAGAAGAAGAAACCAGACTAATCAACAATAATCAGCTTAATGCACGCACGAATCACAATAAATACGAGAGCAAAAAGGGTAGGAGAGAATTAATTGAAAACGAAAATGACGGATTGAGAATGAAATTAAACATCAAGTGGGTGTGATCGAGGCTTTTATGAATGCTGGCCTCGTGTGAATCTGTGCGGCGTGCTAGCGTAAAAGAGGGAAGAAAGGGACTAATATCAGAAGTGATGGGCTTAAAGAATCGCAAGGTACCTTTAATTAGTTGTTGCGTGCCATTATAATTTGTAATTTTACCTCTCTTCCTTTTCCTAACTTCTTCTCCAACACCACACACAAACACACACACGCAGTGTATGAATTTCGCAGTATTAATCTGTCGTCCCTACTGAAAAACCGATTTTACCTTGAATTGATTACGACGTTTAGAATATGATAATATCCATCAGCGATTTATTAGTATTACCAAGTCCTCGAAAAGAGACAACAAGGGTTTTGGGACCACTTCCTCTGCCTTGTGTATTGCTTATTATATGAACATGAATGTGATGCTCCAAATGTGCTTACAATAATACATTACACCTTGTTTTTCACTAATTCACTGCATCAAGTTTAAAAGTATCGCTTTTGATTGTGTAGTTTTGTTTATATTCGTTTCTTTCATAGGGAGATCCAATAATTGATATCAGACTCAAACTTGTAGGTTTGATTCTCAGGATAACTATTGCTGAAAAAGAGAGTACTGATATGGTATAACAGCAATTGTTTTATAACAAAAGTTAAAATATCAGATTGAGTAATACTCAAATTATAGCACTTTAGAAAAATAAGGCCTGATTGGTTTAAGAAAATGTTTCCTGTTTTCATTTTCTGTTTTCATTTCTGGAATTCCATTTTCATTTCAAAATTTTCAATATTTAAGAAATATGTTTGTTTTATAAAGTTAAAAAATCGTTTTCATTCATATTTAAATTATGTTAACTTGAATAACACTAATTTTTATATGTTTTTAAGTTTGATTATAGCTAAATGATGATATTAACATGATTAAATAGTTTACTTTTGTGTAATGTTGCAAAATATCATAAGTTTGTTTTTGGAAATACTGGAAACGTCTTTTTGACGTTTCCTGTTTTCAGCCTGTTTCAGAAAATGTTTCCAGAAAACATTTCCAAAAAAACTGTACAAAACACGTTTTCAGTCATATTTCCTGTTTTCAATGAAAATGGAAACAGGAAACAGGGCAACCAATCAGACCCTAAAATTGTGTTTCTCCTAATAGTTACTCAGGTTCACAATATTTACTGGAATTGGATAGATTTCTATGTTTTAAAATATTGGCAAAACACACTTTTGTGCCCCTAACGTTTGCAGTGATTTTCAGTTATGCCCCTAACGTTTCATTTTGTTCAGGCGTGCCCTCAATGTGAAACTAACGTTTCAATTATGCCTCCAATTTTGACTCAATGCCCATGTGACAATTTTTTTTACTTATTTGTCATTTGTTTGGTCTGACTTGAATACGTGGCATGATGACCGGACATTCCTATTTTTTTTTCCACCGTGGCATGATGACTGGATTTATATTTTTGAACATAAAAATTGAGTAAACTAGCAAATCAGTCCCTGGATTTATATTTTTCATCATCTTCATTCATTTTAATCTCAAATCCTCAAAATAAAATTGTAAAGTGTCCCAAAACTCTTCCAAACATTTCAATTTAGTCCTTAAAAGTATTAAAAACCCTAAAACCTAAACTCTAAACCTTAAAACTATAAACCCTAAACCTAAACTCTAAAATTCTAAACCCTAAAACCCTAAACCCTAAAAAATCTAATTTGAGCAATTAGATCCCTCACCCATTCTTATCTCATTATTCTTAATTCCCCCTCTTTTCATCATCTTCATTCATTTTAGCCCCAAATCCTCAAAATAAAATTGTAAAGTGTCATAAAACTCTTCCAAACATTCTAATTTAGTCCTTAAAAATATTAAAAATTCCAAACCCCAAATCCCTAAACTCTAAAATAATTTTTCTTTAATCTTCATCTTCATCTTCTCTTCTCATACTAAATTTTTTTTTTCTAATCTTCATATTTTTAGATTAAAATTTTTGTTTCTAATTTTCATCTCCATCTTCATTATTATCATCATCCATCAATGGCCAAAACAAAAAAACGAAGATTCTTGAACTCTGACCAAAACCACCCATCTGATTAAAACTTGGCCATCATCGGAAAACACTCTAATCACCTGCTCATATGAAAGATTTGTCACAGAAATCACCACAAAAAATAAAAATTCCAAGGAGAAATTGACCTTAATCAAATCGGTGCGTAATTTAAACCGAACTAGAAAACCCCTTTCCTCTTAATTCATTATAATTTTATTGCCTACATACTGAGGATGTTGTTCTGAGTCTGAGCCAATTCGATCTGTGCAGAAAGAGTTTTCAGTCTCCGTCTTCAATTGTGAAACATCGTTGAAATCTCAGAATGCAGTCTTGATTCCGCAATAGGGTTTTTTTTTTGGTGATTGCAACAGGTTCTTTTACGTACGACGAAAAAACAGAATTTTTTTTCTTTTAACGAAGGATGGGGAAAAAAATTTTCTCTGACCAAGACCAGCAGAAGGTTGCAGATCTGGTCAAGGATCTCGTGCTTCGCTTACTTTCCCAAAACCACCCATCTGATTCACGACTTCGAAACCCTAACTCATCTGAATTTCAAAATTCCCCTCGCTATGCCGTTCGTACACTCTCCCGTAGATTGACGCCATCGATAGCTCCCGACTCCGTCGCCATTGATCAAAAGTGAAGAGTGTTTGATCAGAGTTCAAGAATCTTCGTTTTTTTGTTTTGGCTATCGATGGGATGATAATGATGAAGATGAAAATTAGAAACAAAAATTTTAATATGAAAATATGAAGATTAAAAACAAAAAAAAAATTAGTATGAGAAGAGAAGATGAAAACGAAGATTAAAGAAAAAAATAAGTTTTAGAGTATAGGGATTTGGGGTTTGGAGTTTTGGGGGTTTGGGTTTTGGGGTTTAGGGTTTTTAATATTTTTAAGGATTAAATTAGAATGTTTGGAAGAGTTTTATGGCACTTTACAATTTTATTTTGAGGATTTGGGACTAAAATGAATGAAGATGATGAAAAGAGGGGGAATTGAGAATAATGGGATAAGAATGGTGAGGGACCTAATTGCTTTAGGGTTTAGAATGTTAGAGTTTAGAGTTTATAGTTTTAAGGTTTAGACTTTAGAGTTTAAATTTTAGGATTTTTAATACTTTTAAGGACTAAATTGAAATGTTTGGAAGAGTTTTTGGATACTTTACAATTTTATTTTGAGGATTTGGGACTAAAATGAATGAAGATGATGAAAAATGTAAATCCAGGGACTGATTTGCTAGTTTACTCAATTTTTATGTTAAAAAATGTAAATCCAGTCATCATGCCACGGTGGAAAAAAAAAATAGAAATGTCCAGTCATCATGCCACGTATTCAAGTCATACCAGAAAAATGACACATAATTAAAAAAAAATTGTCACATGAGCATTGAGTCAAAATTTGAGGCATAATTGAAACGTTAGTATCACATTGAGGGCACGCCTGAATAAAATAAAACGTTAGGGGCATAACTGAAAATTATGCAAACGTTAGGGGCACGACAGGGTGTTTTGCCTAAAATATTTGTTTTACTAAATAAAAAAAAACATTAATTATTTTTATACAATTATTTCCTTACCTATTTGTTATTAATAATAACTATCCTTTAAAAATAGTAAAGAATAAATAAGAATAATATAATTTTTTTTACCAAAAAGAATAATATAACCTTTTTATTTTATATTTTTCTAAATTTAAAGTAAATTAATATTTTTATGATTTGTGCGCACCTATCAAATAATAATAATAATAATAACCACTTGATCCAACACATTTTCGTACCAATAAGATCAATCTTATGACCACTTTTCAAAAAATAAAATCAGTCTATGACTTTGATGGATGTTAACAGTTAATACTACTCAATAGTTACGAAAATGTCTTCATCATCTTCTTGGCCGAATTAGATAAGCGAGACAAAAGAAAATACGATTTGGGATAAAGTAGCTTTTAGGACGAGATTGATCATTGATTGAATGATTGGTTTGGTGTACTCTTTACTTATCCATTAATTCATTCATTTATTTTGAAATAACTTGAGTAGGTCCTAGGTGGTATCTTGTTAAACGGTAATTTCCCTATACTAATAAATGTCTTTTATCTTTTCTTGCATTTCAGCATTTACATGAAAGAACCATCATTTTCATTATCCTTACGATCAAAGTGGGTATTAATTAAGTACCATTTTTCCTAAATTGATTTTAGAAGGATTTCAATTATCAATCATGTCCTGCTAACACTTTCTCTTATGGAGAGTCTTGTACACATAGTTTCATGGGAAAAGGTTGGTACTTGATAGAAAACTTTAACCATGCGATACCCTTTTATGGGCTTCTTTTTTTAATAAGATAAAATGTACTTTATCATATATATGAAATGGATTTTAACGTAATCTAGGACTAAAATTGAGGGACCCAAAATATGGAAGAATCCGGGTCAAATAAGAAAACATGCATGATCATGAGTTCAACAAGAAAACTGAAAACTTGATTTGATTTTGATGCCGCAAATTAAACTCATATCTTTGAGTCATTGATATCATATATATATATATATACAGAGTAGAAAGCCGTGTAAGCCACTATATATTATATAATGCTTGCTGTATATGCAAGTAATCACCACCCACACTTTTTTTTTCTAGAATCTGAGTGTGATGTCAGTCAGTGTGTTGAGGTGGATTCCACAAAAACTATTAATATAAATGAAATATTGAAAATAAAGTGTATCCACCCATGGAAGAGTTTCTTGTTACATCTAAATCTACTCTTTAAAGTAAATGATTAGATTGAAAAACTTTAATTTGTTTGTTTTATTGTAGATATAGTATAAAGTAAGTAGGTTACGCTGGTGCAGAAAAGTTGATTGTGTGGGGGGAATTAGATTAGTGTGAGGCCGTGAGGGTCCATTTAATAAGATATTATGTAAGAATTTCAAGTACGAAATATTGATTTGTCATAATTTTGATATGTTTGTCAGTTTGTGCTTATATAGTAATGGGTGAACAAGCACTTAATTGATATATATATATAAAACAGGTGCCTGAGGTCAAGGGAACCCAGATTATTAAAAAACAAGTGCTGCTTCATACTACATTTTGGTATAGGGATTGATTATTTTTGTGTGTCTACTGTGTAGTGCATCGACCCCTTATTTTTATTATATATATAAAATATTTATGATCCAATAATTAATTGATATTCTTCAATACAATTGTTGTGATAAGCAAAATTAAATGAGATCTATCTTTATCTTTCATATTTGATCTTTGATAAAGAAAACAAATGTTGTTTTTTTTAAAATAATACTTATAAATTTAATTTTATGCTTCAAGTTCATGTCATAGTTAAAGTTGATGATAAATATCTCTAACTCTCTCATAGCTGATACATAGATTGTTTTGCCTATATGGCTATATCAGCTTCAATTTTGCAAGTTCCAACCAAGTACACTATCACCCAATCCTTCTGCAAGCAAAACCATATTAATTACGATTACCATCCATCGAACACTTATAATTAAACTAATAAACACACACTTTTCAATTCACGTTCATGAATTAGATGAATTTTATAATATATATATAAAAAAACAAATCAAAGTTTTTTGTGTGTGAACGTCATAGTTAGCATAAGTGAGTTTATAAAGTTATATGTTTTCTTTCTCTTTGAAAAAAGATTAGGCAAAAAATTTTATATATTTATTATAAAATTCATCTAATTACAAGCTTGATTTATATTTTTTTTATAATTATTCATATAAAAATATATATTTATTATTATTTTTATATCATAATTAGTTATGTGCAAAATTTTTGCCACCTAATAAATATTTATTAAAAAAAATCTATGACAAAAGATATAAAAATTTTTATTTTAGTTGGATTCTTTCTCTATGGGCCGCCATTTTTTTGAGTGCTATGTTTCTTAAATTTCTCTAATTGATAGTTATTGTGTTTTTTTTTTAATATATATTTTTTGGTATCGCCGCTTGCCCCTTTCTTCCACCCAAAAAAGGAATAAAAAGAAATTGTTAAAAGTTTCGCCGAGGTTAAGCAGACTAGAGCCGAAATCAAATGATCATGATGAGCCCAAACTTGCGTCCAGAAATATATTTAAAGATTGCCAAAAAAAATATTTAAATTATATTTTCCTCTTTTATTTGATATGTACTATTTTTTTTTTCAAAAGTTATATAAAATACCATAAAATCTTTCAAAATGATATTATGCATCTATTTTTTTTAAAAAAAAGCACTCATTTTTTTATATTTTATGTTACAAACTTATAGTTTAATTTAATTCACCAGTTAATCTATTTTGGTCTTCAAACTATAATATGAATTTTGTTTTGGTCCTCAATTTGTTTCATGTGAGTTCAAAATGTAATTTCGTCTAGTTTCTTTGGTGATCTTTGAGCTAGACACACAACTTAGACAATTCCTCTCTTATCTGTATTTTAATAAGTAAGTGAATTAAGATAAAAAAAGATCTTTTTCTTATAAAAAAAATTAACTAAAAATTTATGTTCACATTATAACTAAAAAAAGGAGATTTTTCTTTTTTTTTCTTTATCAATTCATTTATTATAACATGAAAGATAAATGATCTAGTTCAACAATTGACATTATAAACAATGACAACAATGAAGAGAAATCACATTTTGGATTTATAAATGAGAAAATTCGAAAATCAAACTGAAACCAAAAAATTGAGGGCTAAAATAGAATTCATCTTATAGTTTGAAAATAAAATGAAGTTTTGACTTTTTATTTATGATAATCTCTAATATTGATTATCTTTTTTTTTGGCCTGACTCTAAAATTGATTATCGGATATTAATTAAAATACATATGTAATACCTTTTATATATATTATATAGTGCATATTTTCAAAATATTAGGTGCGCATTTACTAAGATAGGGAGTGTAAAATTTAGGGCATGTTTGGCAGCTGAGCATTTCAATCCAAGTCAATTTTATTGAATGAGATGAGATTATGTTGTAATGGGATGAGATGAAATGATATATTGGTGTTTGGGTGATTTTAAAGAAAAAGATGTGAAATAGAGTGTGAAATTATATAAAAGGGTATCTAATGTTGTGGTTGGTTGAAATAGGTTTATGAATTTTTTTAATTTGTATAGGGGTATAAATGATAAGAAATAGTGAAATGAGATGGAGATAATAAGATGAGATGATAGGTGTTTGGTCATGTTTTGATTGGAATAATATTGAGATGAGATGATATTGGAAAGTGTGATATGCTATTGGAAAACGTGAGGATGAGAAAATTTTGGATGAAGGGTTAGAGGTCAATCTAAGTAGATGAGATGATGGGTCAAAATGAAAATAATATTGGAATTATTTTTAAGAATACAATTTGGTCCATAAATTTGTACCGGTCCTATTAATCAATCCCTAACATGTGTAAATGATAACTTGGGGCTTACACAAAATCACAGTCATCAATAATCGGATCTATTTGTGAAATCCAACGAAAAAAAATAACAAAGAATAGTTTAAGGACCATAATGCAAATAACAAAACAACACAAAAATGTTTGGTCAATGGTTCATTTTGATCCAAAATGTATGCCCTAATATTCATTTGGTCCATTATGTTTCAAAATGTTCATATTGGTCCTAAATGTTGGCAAAATGATTCATTTTGGTCCTAAATACTGGTAAAATGTTTCGTTTTGGTCACAACCAGATAGAGAAAGTATTCTTCGAGAACAATACGTAGCTCTAAACAAGCCATATTCAATAGTTGGGACCAAAATGAAATACTTTGCAAATATTTAGGAGCAATTTGAATATTTTGAAATATAATGGACCAAAATGAATATTAAGGCATACATTTAGGACTAAATTGACCCTTTAACCCTATATTTTTCCATCATGTACATACACGTGGGTCATTTTGTATTTTCTCCATTCAATACATTACCGTTATTAGATTTAGGAGTCCTTTAATTTGACAAAAAAATATGGATAGAACCACTGTCCACATATATAGAACATATCCAAACTCAGAATAATCGAAAACTGAAGAAAATACAATATCTGAGATTGTCTTATTTTATGCCCATTTCAGTAATTTTATATCATTCCTCAATTAAAAACTGTATTGCTCAAGCAATAGAGTTTTACAGTTTATCTCTCCCTCCATCAATCACTCTCACATCAAAGTTTTATATTCAATTTTTGATTTGATAAAGAGAGAGATAGACTATAAAAAGTCCATTGCTTAAGCAATGGATCTTTTTATAGCATTACTCTTTTTATAATAATATAAGAGACAAGTATGATTGAAGAATGAGGAATTTTGCAACTAAAAAAATAATAATATTGTAAATTTTTTGTTTAATTAANGTAATTATAAGAGAAAATGAGATGATGTTGTGAATGAGATGATGATGTGGATGAGATAAGATAAGATGAAGGTTTAAAAAATACCTAACTATTACTCTTTATCTAATTTTAAGATGAAATGATGTTTGAATGAGATGAGATTGGAGGCTCCCCGGCCTTTAGTTATTGTTTTTCACTGTTTAAATTTTGTTTGAAATTAAAAAAAAATGCAATTATATTTTTTAAAAAAAAGAAGTAATTGTTGAACTTGAAAGGAGAAGGCAAACTGCAAAATTTGGTCGAAAAAGAAAAGTGGGGAATTTTTCTTCGGCGCGACAAATTTTAGAACGTATTTGAATCTTGATCAAAATATTGGGTCGCCTTTGTTTTTGAGTGATCTCTTCTCTATCACTCTATCAGTACTATTGCTTGCCCTAACCGTCAGCTTCAGCTTGATTTACAGTGTTAATCGAGATTGTTTGTTTCTCCGATTTATTGATGCCAGACTGAGAAATCGATTTGGCGTTTATAGAGATCTTCATCTTGATCCTGCGGAGGAGGTATGTAACCACTAATCACTCACCCTCATTACTCTTATTGTTGCTGTATCCGAATCTAATTACACACCCTTAATTCGGAGATTTGGGAACGACAACGAGAACATTGTTGTAGATGTGAAATAGCTAAACAATCCTAATATTTTTCTTTCTAAATGTTTCTTTAGTAATTTGTAATCGTATCGGATTTTCGCTATAACATTTTCATCAACTTGCCCCTTTCGAGAATTCAATTTCTGCCAGAAATTTTCATTGTCTAAGAGTGAAATGGCTAAACAAGTAGATTATCTAAAGAAATTGGCAGTTTGATCCTCTGATTTGAGGATTCATGTACTGTTTTGCTGTTGATTTTTAGTAACCTGTTGATAAGGTAATTTGATTTTCGCACACTCAGTATGCGTCGCCCAATCGTATCTGTGCGCTTTGATTTAAAACACAGCACAGTTTTTCCCATGAAACATTCTTGATTCAATCTTGTGTTCTTGAGAATTTAGGTCAATCTATCCGATCAGTGATCTAACTCCATGTAGGTATAAACAAACTCAGGTAATTCACAGGCTGCGGACTCCATTTCTGAGAAACTGGTGAATCAGAAAACCCTGCTCAATTGAAGTTGTAAGTTTTGACTTTTGAGTATGGATCCTGAAGCTGCGCGAACTGCACGAGAATCTCTAGACCTGGCATTTCATATGTCAAATATACTTGACACTGGTCTGGACCGACACACACTTTCTGTTCTGATTGCTCTTTGTGACCTAGGTGTCAATCCGGAGGCACTTGCTGCAGTCGTCAAGGAATTGAGAAGAGAGAATCCCCCATCATCATCATCATCATCCTGAATGGGTTCTGTTGGAATCGCCATTGCATTTATGCAAAGACTTCTTCAGAACTATTGTATGTTTCTTATTTTGGAATGCTGAAATTTTAAATTTGTTTATGATGTGCTTGTTCTCTTGTGTGCTATGATTGTGATTGATATATGGACATTATTTCAGCACCCAAAAAAGTTTATATTTTGCAACAGAATACAAGTTCTATTCTACATGTACAAGATCCATTTACAAACCCCAATACAATCTGAAACATTTTACTTGGGCTTATTCAGTAGTCCTCTGCTTCAAACGTGGAAGCCTTCACTTTTGGACCAATCTCAATCTTTGGCGACACAGCCCGTGGAAGTAACATTTTCTTCACCATCACTGACTGACTACTTTGAGAGTTTAGGTAATCCAAACTCCCATAACCTGTGGAATATAATAGGAAGATTTAAATTGAAGGCTTGCATATATTGAATTGATTTATTTATACTCAAGGACCTGATATTCCTTTGGCCTTTCACTTCTTGCTCTCCACCTACTTTGTCATGAACAATTTTTGCTGAGAGAATGAGGAGGTTAGCGTGGAAGATGAAGATAATTTAGTAATTTTACGGAGCTGAAGATAAATTCCACATCTAACTTATCATTCCAAAACATTACTACAACTAAAAGGGAGGTTTCCGTACAGTATTAAGTTAGATGATTTTTTTTTATATAGGATTCATATGTTACATAAATTCTTTGAAATAAAAAAAATCAAATAATTCTGTAGTGGAACAAAATATCTCTCATTTATCCCTTGATTTGTTTTTCCCAAGGCAGTCTTGTTATGTTTCTTTAGCCTTGAATATAATAATGTATTAATCTTTTGAATCTGGTACCCACAAATATCGTGCTCGGCTTTTTGCTAAAACTCTAATAGCTAAGGGAGTAATTATTATAAAGAACTTAAATACAAACCAATTGGAGAGTGTTAACATTTTCAAACACCCCAATGAGTAGTATCGATGTACGTACTACTGAAAGTACTAAGGTAAAAGGAGAAAGACAGAGAGTGAGAGGAATGATAATTGTTGAAGGCACCAACCCAAAAACCAGGCTGATTGGCTGAAGATTCCTTACACAAATGAAAAATGTAAGATATGTGGATAGGACTGGGGGGTGTCAACTCAAAATAATATAGAAGTGAATGATTATGAAGATCTTTTGAGACAAGAGCACTAGTCGCAGGTAGATTTGCATCAGTGAGCGTAGGGTGACACATTTTGTCTCGTTTTGAGACATACAGTTTTACTCATCAGTGGGATGACGAGAAACCGAATTTGTGTCCTTTAATTTGATAGCTATAACCAACCTACCCTATCATGACCACAAAATTCCACACAGTGTTCTACACATAATTATTACCTCAGCAAACCAACAGACAACTTCCTCAAACGAAGAATATGATTACTCAGTTGAAACAATATTGTTGAGGCACAAGATTTTTTTTAAAAGGAAAAAGGTAATTCAATACTCTCCTAAGTTGATTTTATTGTGATTTCAAGGATGGCTAGTAAATTTGAAGAATCACACAAGAGAGTATATATATGTCGGTTGAGTATGTAAAAAGAATCTCGTGTTGGATCTTCTTCACATAATACGATTATAGAGAGGGTTGAGGAATTTAAAAGTGACTAATGGTTGGCTTCACATACACTTCACACAACCTTTTAGTTGGGCAAGAACAACAAAAGGAAGGAAATGCATGAGAAATAGAGGAGAGAATCAAACGGCCCCCAATTAATTAATTAAAATCAAAGGGTTACATGTATATCCCACTGAAATCAACGCCTTCATCATCATCACATTTCACAAATTTTACCTTGCCTATCTATTATCAATCACCCTCTGCACCCGAAAGAAGAAATTAAGGTTTTCATGTCTGTCTTTTGTCCTTTGTTAGCTTTGATTATTCAAACCCCTGAATTCCAACATTCACAGTTCACACCCTTCGCCACTTAACTAAACCAAAACTGCAATATATGTTAAGCCTTGAGAATTGAAATGAAGGCCATCATTATCATTCATTAATCACCAATGATTCCTCACAATTCATAAAGCATTCTCTTATCTTATCGGCCGTTTTAGTTAGGACCCGCCTACCTAGATACCTAGATGCTTCACTTTTTTCCTTCCTTCTCCTATAAAGTTGCAGATTCCTGCTTCAATTCCTTTCTCTGCAATTAATGACATCAAAACCTCTTAAACTCTCGGCCCTTAACAAAACCAAATAATTCGGGACTTACATGGTTCGGTTGGATCGATGAGATTGAAATGCTGAACAACTTACAAGATAAAAGCAATGCATGGGGAAGGGTCCCGGTGAATTGACTTCAATGCCTACATTAGATTAAAATTTCAGAAAATTCAAGAGAAAGAGTTATGAAAAGGGTGTAATGTACCTTCAGGAGTTTTCTAGCTTATTATATACTCAGGTTAAGGAGATTATTATAATAGAGAGAGATTCGAGATTTTAAGAATACAGATTTCTTGAATTTTTTAGACTATTGTGGAATGTGGGACAATGTTGGTGCTCGCCCTTGGTGAGAGGATGGTCAGCCCAAATATATCATTCGTTAACTCATATAATCAAAATGAAAAAGAAATCCATTAGTGTTAACCCCTTTTGGTATAATCAAAATGAAAAGAAATCCATTAGTGTTACATTGAACGTAGTCTCAACTAGCTAGGTAATGCAAGCAGGACCAGTGGGAGAAGAATCTTGCAGTAATGGTGTATATGAGTCCCTTAACATGTCACTTTAATTTTGAATTTTAGATAACTGATAAAGATTCTGGATATTGGTGGGAGGAGCAAGATCTTCATTCTTCTTGCACCCATCATCTCTCTCTTTTTGTCTTTCTTCTTTTCTTTTAATCATTAAGATTCCATAAAAGTTGTAGGAGTAATTTTTGACCAACGATGCATGCAACTTGACATCGAGACTAGCTTTAAATGAATTGATGATCATCACTTTAGATAAATTGCTATCAAGTATTTATGAACCTTACCAATTCCTTCCTTCCTTGGTCCTTCAATTTTTATAGCAAGAACTTGTGAATCAAGAATTCCTACGTAGAAGGGATATATGATAAATATGATATATATGTATATATATTTATGTGAGTGTGTGATGGACAAGAAGACACCACAGGTTATTACAAAAGGAAGAATATACTAAAACGTCAACGAAAATGAAACCCATGTGCATCTCTTGACAAAACTTGCAGTTATGGCTACTACGTACCCATTTAATTAGTATTATACATTAATTTATAACTACTGACGTGTTTAATTTTTGAAAGCTGGTATATATACATGTGTGTGTGTTAAACATAAACATCCAAGTGAATTGATATATGAAAGTGTATGTAGCAAACTATTTATCAGAGATTGTATTAAGGAATTAGTTGGAGGCATGAATGTGTTAAGAAATTTGAAGATGGATGATGAATAGAGAGTATAGTGAAGGCTAGTTGGTAGATATTAATTAGAAACAATAGGTCCATAAGACTGGGGGCAACCTAAACCAACTTGCTACGTAAAGCCATGGTATCACTGCTCCGACCTCTCTTGAGTATTATGCTTTTGTAAGGTTGAGCCTTATTCCAAAATCCAATTAGATATTTAGTGCTTTTTCTTTTAAAGTTTTTTTTTTTTACTAAAAATGTCGTAGGACACTAAATGTAATTATTACTTTTAACGGAAATTCAAACTTACGTTTATTGTGAGAGAGTAACCATTTCAAATTAAATGACAACAGCATAATAATTTGAAATACATAGAATGATAGAATGCATTCATAGATATTTTAGCTTTTCCTTTAATTTAAATTTGACAACATTAGCGACAACATGTGGTCTAGAAATAATGGATCGATTAATTTATTGTAATTTTCTACATGTCTTGAACTTGTACAATGGAAAAAAGTGAAGAAAGAATCATGGTGACATATGGGGTTGCGACTTGTGAGAACCCTAATTTTCTTCTGGTTTTTTTTCGGAAACCTATATTTGTAAAGCGGTTGAAATTGAGATATACTTTTTCAAAAAAGATCAACGATCCTTATTTTAAGGCAGCTAATATATAATAGGAACAATGTAAAACTTTAGATGAAAAAGAAAACAAGCTTAATCAGTCATTGCTCATAAGGGATGTAAAAAGAAATAGCAAAATCTTGTTCCTTGTTTATCTAGAAACAATCAACACAGAAAATATGTTGAAAAAAAATTAAAACATGATCCCATTAATTTAACGAGTTTGGCTCATAACCAATAAAGTTGTGAATTTAAAGTCTTGCTATCAGTGTAAGAATCTTATTAATAGGCAATTTGTAAGTATCTCTATAAGAGTTCATTTAGTTTGGAGACATGTTTTAATAACTTTAGTGAGTGTTTGAGACCCAACTCACTTAAACTGCTCTCATAAAACAAAGGCTTTATTTTCCAACTGTAACTCCATCCTCATGTAATTTACATAATACTAATTAATTGTCCTTTTCATCAACAGAGTAATAAGTGCTAATTAATCATCAAGGGTATATTCAAGGTTAATTTATGTCATCATTGTAGCTGATATAGATGAGTTAATTAAGATAAGATGCCATATAGATATAAGTATGTATGTTCCAGATTGAAAGATAAATAATGGCCAAAAACAATGAAATGGGACAGCTAGACTCAAGCCATGTGTTGAACTAGGAGAGGTAAACACCACATAGTTTCCCAATTTGCGTGAGGCATTACCAAATGTAGGAGCTAAAGATGAGGAATTCTATACCATAATTGCAGGTTAAGGGCCAGTGGGCAAACCCCGAATCCCATACTTATCCTGTTGCAGCCCTGCCCTCTGAGGCTGAGGTATTACTGCAAAAGACAAACCAAAATCTCATAAATCAGGAATCAGGATATTCTTTATATCTACCTACATGTACTGTATTATTAGTTGAAGTTTGACGCATTCTCATCACAAACTATATAGGATATTATTAGCATTTTATTGGCTACTCAATTCCCTTGTTAAGTTACATCACACACATGTTGTATTTACAGCTGGTTAATTTACTGATGATATATATATATATATATATATATGCACACAACAGACACAGTATATATATATATATATTGTTTTTTGGTACTAAAAAGTTGAAATGGGGTAAATACCATTATCTTACTAAGGTCAGGGAATATCTTTCGACTTCTTACGAAAGGAATTTACATATCACCTACACATAAGACTCTCACATTAATAAGAGGATTCAAACCCTCTTCCTTGTAGGGTAAGTGCCTAAACCTTAACCAACTGTATTATTCCTTATTGGCACAGTATATTTAATTTCTTAAGAAATTAAAGAAACGGCAATTCAAACACATATAGATTGAATCAAAACCCAATAGTAAATGAGTGAGTGAGAGGGTAAGGGGGGAGGGGGGGTCCTGTCCTAGGTGATGATCCTTAATTATGACATATCCTCGGGGGTGAGAAAACAAAACAAGAATCATTGTACGGGGGAAGTGGCCAGCTAGTGTGTTGGAATGTTGCTGTTGAGGACAAAGTACAGTCAGAAAGATATTGCCTGTATTGATGATAAACACAATGCCCCTTTCTCTGCAATCTCATAAACTTTCTTTGAATATGTGATCAGTGAGCTCATGGCTCTGTGTGTGTGTGTGTGAGCCACACGTGAAAGCTAGATAATATATACACCTTTGGTCCCACATATCAGACCCATCTCCCTGCACCTTCAACCAACACAACATTATTGAATCAATTAACTAAGAAGAAACAAGAAGGGCATAAGCTGACCAAGCATGGTTATTCTCTGGACCTCATGTCTCATCCCTAATGGAAAATGGAAATTATTTATATTTACCGTTTGATCCCAAGGCTTTGCTTGTGTCTTATTTGCTAAACAGCATGCATGTGATAAATAAAAATACATGTTTCAACTGTTTAACAACGTGCAGTATATAGGTTATAATATATAATAAATGCACAGGGTGGAAAGTTAAGAAAAGTGATTTTTTAAGTAGACATGGTTTTCATATATTATAAAAAGGAAAAACAATAGATGGGAGAAGAGGAGTTTAGGTATATTTTACTGTGGAAGATACCGATTCTTGCTTCCAATTCCATATTGGTGCTCAAATTAAGCTTAAATTGGTTGGTCCTGCAATTGTATTAATTTGTGTGGTTGGCAAGTGTACAAATCATAAAAATTCTGGACTTCATTTTGGTGAGATATTCATGCCAACTGGCCCTAGCCACTACCCCACTTCACCACCTAGCTAGCTACCTAGCTCTGATCTCTAGTGCTTATAAAAGGACCTGCAGCCTCTTCATTTCCCTTCAAATTATCGATCACTTAGCTTATTCATCATCACTATTCCTTTACTTCATTCTCACCTTCTTCTTTTTCTTCTTCCACTCCCACAGTACCAATAATATTAAGATATCTCTTCTTGATCATATAAGCGATTGATTGATCAGTGTGTGAGATAGAGTATACTATATATATATATAGGAGTTATACACTACTAATTAGTAGTAGGATTAAGTAAGTAATGGCATCAAGGTCAATGTCAGCATCAGGGTCATGGTCTGCAAAGGATAACAAAGCATTTGAGAGGGCTCTAGCGGTTTATGACAAGGAAACACCAGAGCGTTGGTACAATATTGCAAAGGCTGTTGGTGGAGGAAAGACCCCTGAGGAAGTCAAAACCCACTATGAACTGCTTCTGGAGGACCTTCACCATATTGAGTCTGGTCATGTCCCCTTCCCTAATTACATTACCATCACTACTCCTACTACTCATCCTACTACCAATGCACCCTCCACTTATAATAATGACCACCAAAAAAGGTACATCATGCTCATTATTAATTAATTTCAACTACAATTTACATCTATTAATTAATTCCTCACTTTAATTTGATGGTTAATTATTCCTCTTGCAGGCTCAAGAACCTGAAGCTCAATTGAATAATAATCATGCACCAATTCTGCCATGCATCACCAACAAGAAATCAAGTAGTGCATGCAGGTGTTATATATATATATATATATATATGTAGCGTTAACTAGTGCTGCAGTTATAATTAAGTCATAAGAATCATAGCCCATGTGATTCCATATGTTGTACTTTTGATATATATATGTCCCTGAAGGCTGGCTGAAGCTAAGCGCGCTGCCCCAGAAGAATCATCAATGATTCTGTTTCAATTCCTAGTATGCTTACTTTTAACTTTGTGTATCCCCTAATAAAGTTGCACTTTTTACGCTGCCTCCATCTTGTGTACCTTTAATTCAACTTATCAGTCTTTGTCTTGATGAGTAACCCAGATCTAGAACAGTGAACGAATTAATGAACTAACTACCTCATAATTACATTGGAAAATAACTAATCAATCTTGGTGTAATATCTAATTAATGGAGAACTGAATTATTGAAGGTGTTGAGAGATGGAGGACGAGATATTTAACCATTGGGTTAGCTAGCTATGAAAATGACAAATTAAAGAGGCGGGAAATTTAGCTTTGAAATGTTGAGATGAAAGACTGTATGTAGATTCCTCATATTGCAACATCAAGCAACGAAACCTTGACACATGGAAACACTATTGATATAAATATATATAGCTGCTAGCTACTACCTATTGCTATATATACTTTCCTTTGACTGCTCTTCTTCTTGTATTCTGATCCTACATGTGTCAAGGTAGCAGCTATATATATTTATATGTAGATTCCTCATATATATATGTGTGTGTGTGTAATGTTTGGTCTTCAACCTTCATATTTTATTTATTTTTCTCATTCTGTTTATTGTTTAAGAGTTCAAGGCTAGTATATATGTACTGTTTGAAATTTAAATATTGATTAGGTGGTGCCAGCTACCGCTGCAGAAATAAAGTTGGTACATGCAAGTTTTTTTCTCAATTCCAGCAGCTTCATTATACGTATCACATGCCTTTTAGCTTTTTTACTTTCCAATTCTCCATCGACAACGACTCAAATTTCTTTGAATAAATCATCTACTGTATATATATGGGTTAGTTAGTAGACTTTGTAATTTTGTAGGCACCGAAAGACAAAAAAAAAATAGAATAACATTTGGATACAGATATCTTATCATGTCTAAATATCAATAATAATAGTAATAATAATAGTTTTTGTTTAAAAATGAATATTCCTGAGATGAGATAGTTAACAAGGGCTGCAAAATATTAGATATTTTAAACTTACTAGAACAAGCAAAATGCCGTTTGAAATATATGTACGTAAAATGACCTATATATCTCAGCACAGTCCATTAATTAAATAAAAATCAACAGAAATTAAATTAACCCTCACCTAGAAATAAAAAAAATATGATTAAGGTTCTAAAACTAAAAGCAGAAGCTCATACATAAAATATATATAGATATATAGATTATAAAGTTGTATCCCGTAGGAGGATAATAATTATGTTACTGCACATACAGTACTTTGGCCTTAATAATAAGTATTTGATTGCATGTTATAGAAAGATTCACGTGGTTGATCTGTAGTCTTATTTAAAGCATTTCGATTTTTAAGGTAGACAGTATTTTTGCCGGAAATTAAGGTCGAACCATAAGCGAACACCCAGTAAGCTACTAATGGAAATTACCATGGTCTCCCTACCTTACAACAATATAATAAAACCAAATGATTATGCACAGTGGATTTAATCAGTGAGAAGTGACAACTAATTCGGATTCGAGTAGTGTTACACATTATGATAAAGTCTCTGAATAAGAATAACTACATTTACAAAATTTTAAATTTAAAATCTTATTTGAATGATAACAAATTACTTATTTATATTTTTAGATTTTAAATAAAGTATAAAACTTGTTAAAAAATTCGAGCTCTTAATAAATTAAAATCGCATAAACTTTCTAATTTTTATTGGGTTGGACCGTCATTAGGTCTGTTTGTTCAACCACCTCTTTCCTGGCCTGCCTATCAGTTGGAAAAATGGTTTCCTTCGTCTTTCTAGTACATACTTGTGTCTTGACTCATGATAATATCCTGGAAAAGCTAATTATTTTCCCAAGATACTGTTTGTTTTATTTAAATACAGTGTTTTGTATAGTTTTTGCTTTTTAATGAGGAAAAAGATTGTTTTTTTAAAAACAAATATTTTACTCAAAATTAGTACTTATCATAATTACCTCAAGTATGTTCTTCAGTAATGTGATGGCGAAAGTTTTGCTTAAATATTAACCAAACAAAACGATATTATTTTTCGAAAGTAATCAAATACTTTTGTTAGATACAAATATTCCATGTGCTTCTTGTAAAACTATTTTTATATAAACAAACGAATAAACAAAAACTCCAGACACACTCCTCCTTGGTTTATTTTATTCACGCCCTGTTCAATGATTTTTTAAGTGTCAACTCCCAATTTGAAAAAAGAGAAAAGCTTCGTCGATCTCTATCGGCTTTGACTCCCTTGTTTTTATGGGAGGGGTCAAAGTTTGGGTCATTAGTTCAACGCAAACTTTTGAATTTGTTTTTTTTTTTTTGGGTCAGATTTTGAATTTGGTTAGAGGTACCATTTCTTGTCTGTTTGGTAGATGATGATCTTGGTATGTTTTACCCAACTTGTTATGGGCTTATGGACCCGAAGAAGTATATCTATGGACTCCTTAGTTATAAGTATAGAAGAACACTGGATGATGTATCTTTGTTGATGAAGCTGTGGTTTTTGCTGTTTCTTTGTTCTTTGTTGTTGCCAATGGGTGGCACGACTCTTCTTTGTTTGGGGGTTATATTTAATATTACTTTGACCAAAACAAAAAAACAAATTGTGTATTCAACTGTATTATGGAATTGCTCATGGGAAATACACACAAAAGGCTAACATGAAATGGTGTTTCTGAGACTCACATGAATTTGTATCAAAGAGCCTACTCTGCATTTTATTTTAACCTACACACTTGTGGGATCGCTTGGTATTATTCTACTCTTGTACGACTGTCCTAAGAGGAAGAGAACTTTCAACTTCTTTTGCAGCATCAGAGTTCCTTTCAGCAACAACCTTGGACAAACCAAACATCTGAAATTGTTGCAAAACCATATCTGAATCAGAAGATAGAACAAAGGCAAATGGTAATGCAAAAATAAAAATCTGATTTCTCAGTGATAGCTTTCAAGAGTCAAAACCTTCTGAATGGTTTTCTTGAAGCAGGTTTTGTGTTCATCCATAGAAGCATGGATAAACTCATCAACGTGATCCTTCAAATCCTCTAGAAAAGTAGCTTCCTCACTCTTCTTCTTTCGGCATGAACTAACAGCTGCAGCTGCAGCAGCAGATGAAGCCTGCTTTTCTTGTTGGTTTTTCTGGGGTTCCATGACCTAAGACTTCACGGCTGATACAAAAGTTATCTCAATAACTTAGTGATCATCAAATAACGGAGAACAAGAATGATAGATGCAACACAGGTACAAATTTTGCCAAGGAAAACCAAAACATATAAATTCAGTTGAAACAGGTTCTTCCTAATTAACCGGTTTATCTGATAGAAATATCAACCTTGGTATCATGCCAGCAAAAAGAATGCACTCTCAAAATAATTCATACTCATTCCAATGCACTTACTAATCATAGGTCACACATAGAAATGCAGTTTGGTAACTTTCTATGTCTACATCCAAAGGCACTGAATCAAAAGTTCTCATAAAAAAGTTATGTCACAGCATAGGCATCCAATATAATTGACACAGCAATGAACTTCATAGAATATCAACCAACTCGATTGGTGGTCTTGACTCATAAGGAAACAACAATTGAGCAACCACCAGAGACCACATACATAATCAATCTTCATAAGTAAATAAAACAACAAGCCTCAGCTACAAATAAAATAATCTCTATATTCGAACACAGCCCTTCAAAGTTCTTAAACTTCATATCAGCATTTGGCCCAGACAATATCCAGTTATCCAAGAAATAAAAAAAACCTAGACTTACCTCAAAATATCCATATAGAAATTCCAAAACAAGCATGACTCACACTCACAAATTATTTTTATCATCACAGGGAATCGTAATGTTTCCTACAACAATATAGCAAACTTCAACCGCCAACAGGTAAGATAAAAACTGAAACTAAAGTCTTCTATATACTAAATCTAAATGTAAAGTATCGAGGCTACTCTATTCTTTCAGTCTCTATAGACCCAAATTAAATATATAGAATTACACACCAAACAAACAGATTAAGGTTAAAAGGAACAATCAATCTTCTAAGAAGAGCTCATACTAGACACAAGGAAATTTGGTTATGTGGGAAGGGGAAGGAAGTTGCATCATACCAAGAATTTCTTACTTGTCATTACTTAGCGGGAACATTATGTAAAACATTAAATTGATAAGACCTCGTTTTAGATCATACGCATAGAAGCTATTGAAGTCGTAGAAAAGAATGTTTCAGATGAATTTTGTAAGAAAAGAAAGTCGAATCATTCAAAGACGAGGCGCTCCATCGGCAAGTTAAAAAGCAAAAAAACAAAAAAAGTAATTAAACGATTGGGAAGATTTTCCCGTGTTCATACAGAAAGAATGGTATAAAAAAAAATACAGAAAGAATGGTAAAAGAGAAATAGGGATGGGAAAAGAGGAGATGGGATAGAGAATTGCTAAGATGAAGACGAAGATTTGATTTTTGTGAACCGACAAGTATCAATAATAGTTACAGAGCGATAAGTTAAACCCTTGAGCTACCAAGACTTCATCAGCGATTGTAAAGCTTTGACATAAAATTAGTGCATCTAGAATCGCAGCAAACACATATTCTACCGAAAATCATAATAACCATATTCACATTCACATAGACAAGCAATAAAACGCAGGCAACGTCAAGAACATGCACACCAAACTTACTGCAAGAATGAGGAAAGAAAGATTGCTGATAAAATCAGTACTGTAAAAATAATGAAAGAGAAAAGGAATGAAGAAGAGAAAGAAATTTCGATACCTCTGTTCTGTTTGATGGCAATACGCTACACGGCTATAGCAAGCAGTTTCGACTCTCGATTGAGATTTGAGAATGAAGCTGTGGTCTGTGTAAATAAATATAACGTGTTTCTTTTTCAGCAAGAAAAAAAGAGAAAAAAAAAAGGCTTTCCTTTTCATCAAGAAAAAAGAAAAAAGAGCTCCCGCTGTCTCTCTCCCTCCCTATTTCTCTGTTTTTTTTTTCTTTCGTCGGTTATTATTCATCTTTCCAAGTTTTTTACGGAGAGGTTCTAGTAATGGTAATTCACTCATTTCTTTCTCTTTTTTTATCTTTCATTTTAATTTTTTATTGAATAAATCAAATGTTATAATGGCCAAAAAAAAAAATCAGATGTTATGTCTTCTTAGTTTTGGTGGCTGCCCTTGTGCTGTTTCTTTTGGGCTTTTTAGGCCCATTTCTACCAAAAACAAAATATAGGGCCTATATTTCATAATGTTAGGTCAAATTCATCACAATCAAACTTGGGAGTAAAGAAATATATAGGCTAAAGTGTACTTTTGGTCTCATAACTTTGACAAAGGTTTTAATTTGGTCTCATAATTTTTTTTGTTGCAATTTTGGTCCCACAACTTTGGCAAAGGTCTCAATTTGGTCCTATAACTTTTTTTGTTACAATTTTAGTCTCATAACTTTTGAAAACGTCTCACTGCTGGTTCCAATACTGATTTTCATCCATTATTTGCCGTTAGAGATGATCTAACATATTGAGTTGGATGATGACGTGGAAAATATGGGTGAAGTTATGGGACGAATGAAAATTAGCTTGGGACCAACTGTGAGACGTTTTTAGAAGTTATGGGACCAAAATTGCAACAAAAAAAGTTATGGGACCAAATTGAGACATTCGCCAAAGTTGTGGGACCAAAATTGTAATAAAAAAAATTATGGGACCAAATTGAAACCTTTGCCAAAGTTATGGGACCAAAAGTGCACTTTAGCCAAATATATAATAACTTCACTGGTTTGAATTTTTTTTTTTTTTTTGCCATTAATTCACTGCTTTGAATTTAAAATTAGGTCAATTTATTTTTGAATTAATACAATTATTTTTTATTTTTATTTTTTGGTTAAAATTTAAAAGATGCGAGAAACTCTAGAAAACGCCGCGTCTCGTCATTTGTTATTCAAATAAACCACAAAGTTGGGACAGTTCTTGAACCCTCGCTTTTTCAAAAAACAAGAATCGGCCATGGAAGCAGACGGTGAATTCAGCGACCCAACAGAGCAATCTTCTCAAGCTTCACAGTCATTATCGTCCGGAAACTACCTGCTTGGTTTTGTGTGTGCCAACATCGTCGGCATTAAACACTATTCCGGTACCATCAGTGGCCGTGAAATGGTGGGTCTGGTTCGTGAACCACTCAATCCCTTCGATAACAACGCCATCAAAGTCCTCAACACACGTAGCGTTCAAGTTGGACATATTGAGCGTTCCGTGGCGGCCGTACTCTCTCCTCTCATTGATGCCAATCTGATTGCCGTCTCAGGCATTGTGCCCAAAACGCGCTCTGGTAACCATTTTAAAATTCCTTGTCAAGTTCATATATTTGCGGCCATTGACTCTTTTCCAACCGTCAATGACATTATTTTTGGGAGTGGAATACCATTAGTGTCGGAATCCAGTGCATCGTTTACTTTGTCGGAGTCTATGGCTGTTAAAGAGAGGAGAGCTAAGGGAGAGGTTAAAACCGTAGATGAAATTTTCAAGTTAGTTGATGAGAATGTCAACAAAAGTTGTGCATTGGAACCGTTGGAGCCCCCAAGAAGTGTCATTAAGCCTGATCTTTTTGCACATCAAAAGGAAGGATTGGGGTGGTTAGTTCATAGGGAGAATTCTGGAGAGTTACCGCCATTTTGGGAAGAGAAAGATGGAGCCTATGTAAATGTATTGACTAACTTTCATACTGATGTAAGACCTGAGCCTTTGCGAGGTGGTATTTTTGCAGATGATATGGGATTGGGCAAGACTTTAACTTTACTTTCCTTAATTGCTTCTGATAAAGATCCCAGTGCTCAAAAAATGGATGGACGGGAGCAGAATGACGTAGGGGAGCAGGATGCTGGTTTTTGGCTCTCCGGTGGTAAGAAGAGTAAGAGGGGAAGACCAAGTAAGCAGGCCACTGGATCACAAAAGAGACGCAAGACGGACAGTACTTCTTCAAGGGACCTAGTTAATAGAAAATGTGTTGCAGATCAATTGTCGTCAACTGGCATGGATATAAAGACAACATTGGTTGTGTGCCCCCCTTCTGTACTTTCAACATGGATAACACAACTAGAGGAACATACTAAATCTGGAACACTGAGGACGTACATGTATTATGGTGACGGAAGGACCAAGGACGCAGAGGAACTTAAGATGTATGATTTAGTTTTAACCACATATTGGACTCTGTCTCTTGAAGAACCTTTTCCAAACTCACCAGTAAAGAAAGTAGAGTGGTGGAGAGTAATTTTGGATGAAGCACATGTAATCAAGAATGCCGAAGCTCAACAAAGTCGAGCTGTCATGAATTTGATTGCTAAGCGGAGGTGGGCAGTTACTGGGACACCTATTCAAAATGGTTCATATGATTTATTTGCTCTCATGGCATTTTTGCGCTTTGAACCATTTTCAATAAAAACCTATTGGCAGAGCTTGGTCCAACGTCCTCTAGCTCAGAACAACCCGAGTGGACTCTCACGTTTGCAGGTATTATTGTGCATCAGTTCTTAGTGTCTAATTGTTTATTGGTAGGATCAGAGGTTGTGTTCTTATAGCAATATTAAAATGGTAATGCAGCATTATTCTAAGCTAGTCTTACGGACTTAATGTTTCTCTTTTCTATAATGAATGTATCATTGGGCAATTTTGGCACTTTATTTATTTATTTTTACTGGTGGGGCAGGTTTTGATGGCAACAATTTCGTTGCGAAGAACTAAAGATAAGTCATTGATAGGACTGCCTCCCAAAACCATGGAGACTTGTTATGTTGATCTTCTTAGGGAAGAGCGTGAATTGTATGATGAGATTGAGGATCAAGCAAAGAACATCGTGCGAGGTTATTTAAATGATGGAACTCTTATGTTCAAGTATTCCACTGTACTCAGTATAATTTTACGACTTCGCCAAATTTGTACTGATAAGGCATTGTGCCCTTCAGATATTCAATCTCTACTACCTTCCAATAACATTGAAGGTACCAAACTATGCACTTTATCATTTTCCTTTTCTAGTTCTATGATTTTTCAACTTTTTTTTTTCCTTGCTGCAAAAAATTGTGAGTTAGGACTTAGGAGTCAGGATTAAGGACAGATTTTGCTGGCTTCATCACTCTGCTTAATTAGATTTATTGTGTTTTTCCCTTCTAGTAGTCGATGTATCTCGAAGCTGAGTTAATTTTCTTTTAATATATTTTTGAGAGAGAAATATTTAGTAGCAATAAGGGTTAGGTAGGGTTAATTTATATTTTGTATGCATAGTTGGGATGGTTCTTTTTAACTTATTGGATTTATGGCATGGATGTAACTTTTTTGTGAAGCGTGCTTGGAATTTGGAGGCTTCTATTATATTATCAAAAGATCTAATCATGTACTAAGTTATTTGTTTAATTTTTTTAAGGTAGTTTTATTACACTGGGTTCATAATTTGATGTTTTTATATTGAGGTAGGATGTTTAGTCACCTAACTATTTGGCTGGTAGTTTGAATTTGAAATGCTTTTGCTATTTTCAATAGTTTGGGAGACTGGTCGGCAATCATGAAGTTCGTAACCTCACAGGGTACTAGCTAGAGATCACTAATTCTTTAGCTATCATAAAGTCATGTTATAACTTAATATCTATTTGATTAATGTTATTTGCATAATAGAGGAATGTTGTTTTCTTGTTAGCAATATCCGCACCATATTTTGTGTCAAAAAATTCAAATTTTCTAATTTTTTTAAGGTTACTCCTTGAAAGATATTAGGCTTAGATTGGCATTGGAACCAGTCGTGTAAGTTTCTATAGTTGTAGACATTTCTATTTGTTGGGGTAGTATTAGGATTTTCAAGACCTAAAGAGATATTAAGGATTTAGGAAAATTGTGTAATTTAACAATGTAGTGCACCCACGGTGAATGGTGGAAGTGTATTTATATAATGTCAGCAATAGTATCAAGCCGGGTTGATTGTTCTGTTTTATGTGCACAAAGTTTGTGAATCTTTCAATAATATTTGGTCTCTTCCTTTGCTCTGATATTTGATCCTTCTATTTTCTGAACAAGACTGTGGCATTCGTTCTAGGGTCCATTTTTTGTTTATATCTTTCTGTTAAAATTACTGAAGTTTCAGGACTCTCTTGATAACTTAGTTGAAAGGTATATTACATGGATTAGTCAATTTATCTGTTCCTTAGTACTCAAAAGAGTTAGAAATAATCCTGGGTTTTGAGTGTCTTAGATCTTGACGAAGGTTTGTTAGGTTTCATGTTTATCTATTCTCTCCTTATTTTGTTGCAATCTAGTTTTGCTGAATTAGATGCTGTACTTGTCTAGTTCAAGACAAAATCATGAAGCATAATTCATTTATCTTCCAACTGCAAAATGTCTAGAATTGCCCAGCATGCTATTTATAATTATATTTTGGTGGAAAGCTTCGCCAGTTTTATATATTAAAGGTTGGATCTTAATTTTTTCTGTTATGTAGTCAGCATCTGCCTTATTTCTTTCATATGTTAGTTACTTGGTTTTAATGTGTTGCACTATCAAACAAACTGAATATACAAGACACAAAGAACCTAGTAACGCAATACTATGGCATTTGGGGGTACAATTGACCCCAAAAACACTTTGAGAGTACAACTGAAACTTACTCCATACTTTTGGGGTACTAAGAGTACTTTTGCTTTTGTTATTCATAATTCTTATGTAATGTTTTGTTAATGGGGAATAGAAAGACATCTTTCCTTAAGTTTCCAATAAATTTACTGAGTCCGTACTTGTGTTAATGTCTAAGCAGATGTGTCCAATAACCCTGAGTTGCTGCAAAAGTTGGTTGAAGTGATTCAAGATGGTGAAGATTTTGACTGCCCAATTTGTATTTCTCAACCAAATAATATTGTAATAACATGCTGTGCTCACATTTTCTGCCAAGACTGTATTCTCAAAACTCTAAAGCGCAGCAAATCTTGTTGTCCCCTTTGCCGCCATCCCCTCTCAGAATCTGACTTGTTCTCTGCCTCGCCTCAATCCTCCGAGGCTGATGGCACCAGACTTTCGTCACCAGGAACAAAATTATCCTCTAAGGCATCTGCTCTCATAAAACTTCTCATAGCCTCAAGGGATCAACATCCGGCTACAAAATCAGTTGTGTTTTCTCAATTTCGTAAGATGTTGATTTTACTGGAAGAGCCACTGAAAGCCGCCGGTTTCAAGACTCTGCGTCTTGATGGGACCATGAATGCGAAACGAAGGGCTCAAGTTATTGAGGAATTCAGAGTCTCAGGAGTAGGCGGGCCCATGGTTCTGCTGGCAAGCCTTAAGGCTTCAGGTACTGGTATAAATCTAGCAGCTGCCTCCAGAGTGTACTTGTTGGAGCCATGGTGGAACCCTGCAGTGGAAGAACAAGCGATGGATCGTGTGCACCGCATTGGACAGAAAGAAGAGGTGAAGATTGTGAGATTAATTGCTCAAAACAGCATTGAAGAGAGGATACTGAAGTTGCAGGAGAGGAAGAAGGAGCTTGCAAGGGTTGCATTTCGAAAGAAGGGAGCAAAGGACCGTAGGGATGTTGGAGAGGATGATCTACGCATACTCATGTCCTTGTGAGTTTGATTCATGTCAATGTTAACTAGGATCAGATGTAAATGTTTTCATGGAAACTTGCATATTTTGGCTTACCTTTTTTTGGCTGTTTGTTCAAACGTTTTATGCTGTTCCCTACAAAGAAACATCAACACGGTATAGTGTAGGGGCAGCCTACAAGATTTTGTTTTGGATCCTGGAAGTGGAAGCGCATGTCTAACTGTGTAGAGATTACAGAATATATCCTACCAAATCTGAGACATATGTGAAGTTTTTAAGATATACAAATGAGGTTTATATCATTTTCTTAATTCCACTTTTAAAAACTTCGTATTTCTTTCTCTAAGAAATAGTGGAGGACGATGACTGAATTATCCTTCATTGCCAAATGCAAGCTTGCAGTTCATACAAATATGTAAGGATTTTGGATCTTTTTTTTTTTTTTGGCCAATGGATTTTGGATCTACTATATATGAATTATAACCTTTTTAGACTTTCAATTATGATTTTTTTTAAAAAAAAATTGTGAGAAAACTTATGCAACTTTTTGAGCAAGCTATGTACATAAAAGCATTTTGAACTAATTTAGTCTTTCAATAATGGGAATCTAATATAAAAAATGGTCCACAAAAGTTGGTCTAGTTGATAAGGAGTTAATCTGTAAGTACCTCTGTAAGTTCTCATAGAGTTTGAAGGCATGCCCTGGCCTTGATGAGTCTCCGATACTCAACTCATCTAAACTTTCTCATAAAAAAAAGTATATAAAAAAAATTGGCTTAACATGTACAACTTTTAGTAGTTTGTTGGCTAGTTATTAATGTGGACGTTAAAGAAAAATCTCAAATGCACAAATAGTATGTTTGCAATTTCTCCTATTAATATTTTTTAAAAAATATATATAAATTAGGATAAATTGCTATATTTACACATACAATGTAACCGTTTGAATTTTGTTGATATTACTTAAAAACTTAACTAATGGGTGAACATTTTTTAATGCCATATTACTTTTTTTGAATTAGTTTTTTTTTTCTTTAAGAAATATCTATCTTTGAAACTTAACTAATTATTTTATTCTAAGTTTTGTTTATTATTTTCAAAGAAAAAAATATATAAAAAGCTTCATGTTTATTTGAGCTAAGCTTGAGGGTGTGAGTATGCACTAAGAGAGAATCATTACATTCGAAATTTCCAATAAGCTAACAACTAATAAATGTTTAGAGCTCGTTTGGATAAATTTGTGAAGAAAGAACTTTATTTATCAAACTTGTTTTAAAATATCTTTTGAGTGAAGCACTAATATTTTTAATTATCAAAATTGTTTGGATATAAAATAATAAAAATACTTTTAATTAATAAAATGAACTAAAAAATAGAATTTTACAAATGCTTTAAGTGGAAGCTACAAAATTGAACTTCTTAAAAAAGTTATATTTTAACTTTTTTTTAACTTCTCATTTTTCTAGAAAATTTATCTAAATAAGATTTTATATTTATAAAAGGTTTTTTTTAATTAAAAAAAATGTTTTTTAATAAAAAAAAAGTCTGTCCAAGGGCACTAAAACGTGATGTCCAAAGTAAAAAGTATATTTTTTCAAGGAAAAGGGTGCTCAAAGTTCGATGAACAAACCGTTTTTGTCTTTTTTGGGCCACAATTCTCGCTGCTGTAACCTTTCTTTGTACTTTCTTAACACACTTCCATGTCTATGGCTTACCATGAACCAGAGACCATAAAACCATGAACCAAAAAACCATCTATGGTATGCTTTGCATTTCTTGTCAAAATTAGAATGCCCAATATTTCATACAGCAAAGGATTCAATTGTGCCCATCTAATTAATGCCAAGAAATACCAACAATTAGTGCTTCAGGATCTTTAAGGAAATCCGTTCAATAAATAAATGTATGTGCATATTTATGTATGTACCCATTCAAATTACATCTTTATTTTTTTTGTTGACCACCCCCAAAAGCCAAAACCTTCAAAACTCGATTTATTGCTCCAAATCAGTGAAATCACCATACATGACTTTTTTCTTACTCTACGGCTTCCTCTTCTAACTTCTAACTCTCACTAATTGACTCCACCATTCTCCCCAGAAAACACAATCTCCGCCTAAAGATTGAAACTTTACACTTTACAGCCATGAAATCCAAGAGCTTAGATCAGTGGAGGAAATACTTTGAGAGTGGAAATTGCAACATTTACCAAATCATTTTTCATGCAATAAGAGTGGCTGCTCTGGACGACCCAGATGAGTTCAGGATTCGCAGGAAGGAGATCGCTGAGAGATTGTACTCGTGCCAGTTCACTGAATGTTGTTGCTGTAATGATCAGAGTCACACACAGCCAGAACTTCATGCCACCCTCACCAAAGTTTTCAACGACTGCACAAAAGTTAATGATGTTGGTGATGTTGGTGGTGATGATGATGCTAATGTTAATAATGTTAACGTTGTTGATTCTCAAGATGGTGAAGGAAGATCAGGAAGATGGGTTGATGAGGCTGATGAATTGGGACACAAGATTGAAGATGATAACGACAACATTCGTCATGTTTTGCAGATTAAGGAGGAGCTCGAGAATAATCAGGAGCTGGTAATTAGTTTTTACTTTTTAATGTCTGTTATCAGCTATTGATATTATGAAATGGGGTAAAAAAATGTTGATGTCATAATTTGTGTAGGTGTATCACACGTTTGGGATCGATGGGATGCACATACATATGTTTCTTTTTGCTAGCTACATTTTGAGTTTAATTTTGTGACTGTTGTGTCTGATTTGCTTCTATTTCTTTTCATAGACGGAGACAGAGATCTATCAATCATTAAGGAAGCTGCAATTGATGGTTCTCTCTGTGGATGTGATGGTGGTAATGAATTTTGACTTCTATCAATGGAATGTTTGAATGTTCTCCTAAAACAATATCAATCCTTCCTATTCAATTGTTAGGATCGAGCGCTTACCACTAGGCTAAAAATTATAGTTGTTAGCAAGGGCGCAACTCTATTTCCTTAACCCACAGTAGAGCAGACGTCTAAGTGTCATGGTTCGACTATGACTTAGCCTCATACCTGGACTTTCGTCATGGGACGATTGATGTCACACCTTGGCTAACATTTTCCTCCTCAGCAATTGTTGTGTTGGGAATCAAACATATACCTTGGCTCTGATACCAATTGATTGAATCGAGCACTTATCACTAGGCCAAAAGTTATAACTGTTAACAAGGGTGCAACTCTATTTCCTTAACCCACAATAGAGCAGACGCCCAAACGTCATGGTTCGATTATGACTTGATCTCATACTCGGGCCTCCGCCATGGGACAATTATGCCACAACTTGGCTAACAGTAGTGATATTTATATGTGCACATTCATGTTAACTTATGAATAATTTGTCTTATGATGCACTCTTCAATCACACCGGCCAATATGTATGTATGGGTTCAATTGGCTGGTGGGTTTTGATGTATCTTCCACGTAACCTCTCTTATTCCTATAGATGTTAGCCTTTGAATATTAAAATTTTACTTATACAGTGTTGCTTCTGTCAACAGGTTGTGACTTAGTTGACAACGCAAGCTGAGTATGTAGAAATTAAAAATGACCTCTGGTTTAATTCTTATGTAACACACTAGAGAGGAGCAAATAGTTTTGACTATAATTTAGTCTAAAACTAGATTAGGCGGTCCCTACTATAAAGTCCGGATGCAAACTAAAAAAAAAAAGAGAGAGAGTTTATAATAGATGGAAGAATAGGGATGAATGAGAGGTGGAAGGAAATGGGGATTTAGGAACTCTTTGGATCAGTCATTTATAGTAAGAATTTTGGTATATATGCTACCCTTTGAGCATACAGAGTCATGAACATTTGAATTTATATAAATGTTTTGTTTGGTATATTCTTTGGGGTGTGTGTGTGTTGTGTATTTGTGAATTCTCATGGTTTGAAGCGTTCAGGCTACAAAGATAGGAAGCATAGTGAGTGATCTTAGGCAGCACTGGTCGAAGCAAATTCGTGAATTAGCAAGGCATCTTGCAAGGTATGGATTCATACAACAATATATACAAAATTGTTTCTAAATGTAATGCTCCTGCCAGGTTGTTGTGATATCCTTAGAATACTCACAAATATCTTAACTATGCTTGTAGATACCCCAACACAAATATTGGGGCATTATGGAGTTTCCATCCATCAAGACAATAAATTAAATTAGTAGCTACTTGCAATTAATACAGCATGAAAGAAATACAATCACACACACATATATATGATATATATGATAATTCTTAATTTACTAACCATTTGACTGCCCTGCAGTGAGTGGACGACCATGATAAAAGAGAGATGTGATAATGCAGCAGAAACTGCAGGTAATTCATTACATTGGTACTTAATTTATTGATAAATCTAAATTTATCTTAAAGAGCTTTTCAGTTCAGCGCCTACAAAATAACTTAAAAGTCATGGTCAAGACTCAAGAGAAAGCAAAAACTTTGCTTGAATTTCAACGATCAATTAAATAAATAAAATAATGTGAATAATAATAATAAAGAAAATATATGAAAAGAGTACTTGAGAGTCTTTTATATAAAGAGACATATAATATTAGGAGCTAGTGATGATACCTGCAAGTCGTTACTAAGTTAGTGGGTGGTTGTTGACTGTTTAGTGGATTGTTAATAAATCTTAGCCAATTGTTTTGGCACATGTAGGATATTAACCAAGTCATGACTTATTTATTATATATAAATAGCTTAAAATTACTAAACATTATGATTATTATTATTATAATATATACAGAAGCAGGTCGAAAGTCAGAACCTGAGTTTGTAAATGAAGAATGGCGAGAATTTCCTTCTGCAGAATTCGTTCCTGAGGCACCAGCGGAGTTATCAGTACGTAACCAATATAATATATATAAATAAATCAATTCTTACATGTACTGTTCAATACTTCAATCTAATTAAGCACTTCATCATGCATCGCCATCATCTTTGTGATATAATGCTTAAAGTGATTATATTCTCTGCTTTGGTGGCCATGAATTAATGAATGTGTTTTTTGGTTTCTTGACCGAGAGAAGAAATTCTTGGATGACATGGAAGAAGTTGAAAGTGAGTGACAACTACTCATAGTCTTACCATCTAATCTATCTATACATATATATATACATATTAATTGGTTTTATATATGGGAATGAAGCAGATGACTATTATCCTTATTGGAAGGACGATGAAACAGAGGAAAGGCAGAGGAATGTTAGAAGAGAGAAGAAGAGAGAGGAAGTGAACTTGGAAGCGAGAATGATGAAGCGAGAGAAAGAAAAAAAAGAATGGGTTGAGAAGTTAACACATTGCAAGTATAATGAAAGAGGATTATCCAGTAGTAAAACTAAAACCCATAAAATTGACAAGAATGTTTCTGGAAACAAGAGAAAACGGGAATCAAATATCACAGTGACACCCATCATCAACCGCCAGAAAGTGAAAATGAAAGAAGACAAGCACAGAGATGTTCAACATGCAGAAGTAAGTAGCTTAGCTTGAGATTTTTAAAGAATTAGCTAGAAATTATTATTATTGATGGTTCCATCTATTCTAACCAGCTATTATATATTATATATAGTCAAGTAAACAGGGTGGAGGGTGTAGTGAGAGTGCGATGGAAGAAAAACTGGAGAAGACAAAGAGAAAACTTCATGAAGGATACGAAGCTCATCAAAAGGGTGAGTATTATTATATTGGTATAGCTAGATCGATCTTTAATTAATTTATTTTGTGTTTGTTTAATTTGTTGGTGATGAATAATGAATTGGTATTGTTGTTATGAACATATATATATATACAGCGAAGAGGAACATCCAGTTAATTCCGGAATTGCCTCGTCCTCTTCCCAAACAAAGATCTTCTGATCCTAGACGAAGATTCTCACGCTCCCAATTTCGGAGACGCTAAACTGCTAAAGCTACCACTCAACCTTGTATATGTTCATTAATATTGAAGCAATATAATTAAAGCGTACGTGCATGATCGATCAATATCATCAATTCAATGCAAACTCCTTTAATTTCCTTTCCATGCATTTCAAACTTTGCTTTCTATAGAGTTGAGTTGAGTTGAGTTTAATGTATATATATATATATATATATATATTAGGATTTAGTAGGTTGGAATTATGAGGAGATGAATAATATAGGTATATGATGCGGGTATAGCCCCAGCAAGTGGGGGAAATAATATATGATAGAATAGAATATGATCCAGACCACCATATCATTCTTCAATTCGTAATTTAAATTAAAGCTTAAAAAATAAAAGAATGAATGTCTAATAATGGCTCTTTGGTAATACTTATGATTGTTTGGATTGTGTATATATATAATAATAATAAGTGTGGTAAGCCAACAAAGGTTGGTCTAGTTGATAAGGAATCAACTCATAACTCACATGGTCGTGAGTTCGAATCCCGCTCTCGATGTGAGAGCCTTGTTGGTAGGCGATCTGTAACTACCTCTCTAAGTGTTTATAGAGCCTTGAAACCTGTCCTAACCTTGGTGAGCCCCGGTGCCTAACTCACTAAAACTTTTGTTTAAAAAAAAAATAAGTGTGGTACTATGCATACGCTTTATTATCGCTTCAAGAAGATGTATATGTTACCAAGGCCAAAAAAAAAAAGATGTATATGTTACATGTAGATGGCACGACTAGACATTGCTGTAATAGATTCTTTCCTATTCCTATCTATATAGTATATACGCTCCTTTTAATTGCCTCATTATTCTTTTCTCAAAAAATAATTACATAAATTGCCTCTATATTCATTCATTCATTCATTCTATGGCTTGCCTAGCTCGCTGTACGGATCTTTAAAATTTATTTGGATAATACTATGAATAACTTGGACTCTTCCTATACTCTTTTATTGTTGGATTACAAAAATCAATCTCCAGATACATTTTTTAAAACAATTGAAATAAATTTGACCCAAGTCTCGAGATTAATTTTTAAAAAAATCAGGTTCTTACAGTTACCCAACTTGCTTTCCTTTGACTTTGAACCGTAAGTTTTTTTTATAACCATAAATTTCTTGCAGTTACCAGCTATCATCAAATAGGTTAACATAGAAAATAAAACTAAAAAGAACAAGAACCCATATTTAAAATTTAAAATATATATTTATTTGTTAATAAGAAAAAAATAATTATAATTACATATTATAATTGCGTAATTCTAGTCTTAAAAAAAATTCTAAATTTATCATCATTTTAAAAAATAAATTGTTGATATATTAAAAATGTTATTATTTTATTCGCAGTGGGTACAGACTACAGAGTACGAGGGTGGGAGCCAATGGTGGTGTATTTCGAATTTTGTCGTTACTTTTGTAATAAAGAATGATGATTGAAAGAGAAGGAGGAACACGTGGCGCAACGTCATTCATTGTGTCCACGTGTCAATATGTCACGTCACCTCAATGGTCCATTCCCTCTTACCACCTCAATGCCTCATCCACTCTTTATCATTCCTTTCATTTTCTACATATATTTTTTACATATATATTAAATATTTTAAAACGAGGATTTCACTTAATGAGAAAAGTGATTTCCATTGTCCTTATTTAGACATTGAGAAATTTTTGTTCTCCATTCTCATTCTTATAAGAACAAAAAATCTCGTATCTAAAATTCCCGTCTTTAGGGGCAGATATATTTTGTCATCCTCCTTTACACTTCCCAACTTAGCGATGATTGTAAAAAGAACATTGAATAAAAAATGTTTCCAAAATTGATATATGTATGTAGTTATTACTCTAGTTATATATTTAAAAACTTTCAATTAATTAATTTACATTATTACCATACTTTAGATGAATTACTTACGAATTAATACAATAAGTATTTCTTCAAACTCACCTCAAAATAATTAATTATTTGTAAGGTTGATCTTAACCTTTTTTTTCTTAATTATATATAGATCACACCTTTAGTTTATTGTGGCTGAATTCCGATTTCAAATCTTTGACATCCAGATGCTAATATTATATAAAAAAGAGTTTCTGAATTGCAAAATTTCATCAATAAAAAATTAAAAGAAAATTGAGGTTGATACTTTTTTACTAACAGTTTAATTTGAAGTCGAAAAAAGAAAGGGAGAATTGATTTGTTAAAGCTACTTTTTGTTTAAAAAAAATTACAAACTTTGTTTATAGTGCAAAAATTTGCTGTACACTATTAAATGTGATAACAAGTTCTTCAAATTTGCTGTGAACAAAAATACTAGTTTAGTTAAGTTTTTGCTGGGTTATATATTTCAATCTTGGCAATTGGCATTATCCGAAACATTTAGTTAAGTGTCGTTAGTATAGATGTCTGGACAAAAAGGTGTGGCTGAGTATGACTTGATAGTGTTCAAAGATTTTTTTTTTTTTTTTTTTTTTTTTTTNTGTGCCATTAAAATTGAAAGCTTAGGGATTGTGTTTTTTAATTTAACTGAAAATTGAAAATTATGTGTTAAATCTTAAAAAGGTTTATATTTGTCCACTTGAAATAATTAGTAAATGAAGTCAAATTGTGCCTTAAAAATATATTTAGGACTAATTTAATAAATTATAAAAATATATAAGACTAATCTAGATTAAATAAAACATTTAAGATGAATTTAAAATCTGTCTCATCTCTCATGCATTTGGGACTAATTTAAAATTTTGACCTCTATAGCATATTTATATGTAGAAATGTCGAATGTTTCTCATCACTTCTCACCCTTTTGATGTCACATATGTTCAGATTATTTGCATTTTTCGAACTGCATTAACAAAATGTCGCGTCACAAATTTTGAACTCTTCCTTCATCCTATGATACATTTGTTCACTTCCTTTCCTTCAAACTGCTCGCATATACACAAAACAATGCATTTTAATATTATATTCTTATAATCTTACTACAGTATTATGTTGTAAGCACAAATAGTGTACAAAGAAAAGAATTATAATTTTTTTATTGACAAAAATACTCTTGATATAAGTATGTGATCATTTTTAGATGTAATTTTAAAATATTTTTTTCTTTTAGTTAATTGTATCTCCAAAATATTATATCAGTTTCATTTATACTTCAAAATTTTTTTGGTTAATTATACTCCTAATCTTTTTCTTTATGTATCAATTGTATTATCAATATTTTATTTTTATGTCAATTGTACCTTTTAATTGAGAGATATTTAAGAGTATAATTGACTTAAATGTAAAACAGTCAAAGTGTGATTGACTTAAAAAAGTTTAGGGGTATGATAAATTAATATTAAAATTATAGTTATTTTTTCTTAAAAAAAGGTTATCTGAAATACTCGAATTCACTGTCATTATTTTAATTGATAAACATTACTATTAATTTATCATATCTTTTTTAAAAAAAAAAAATTACAGTATGTCACAGTTGTCCTTGCCCTATATAATAATCTCTTCGCTCGCTTGGTTAATATAATTTGTCCAATTATAAAATTAGTGAGACAAGATGACGCAAGTTTCATAACAATACTTACAACAATGACAATCCCACGTGAAAAACACCCAATCATTCAAATGGATAAAACCAACACTGAATCAAGCATGCATGTTCCACCAGATAAATACATTTTAATTCTTCTTCTTTTATTTACTCACCATGTTCAATGAACTCACTGCGTGCCTGCCCACGCTATATATATATATATACACACACAATAAATAATGAATATAAATATATACATATGGCGACGAAGTGTGAAGGAAATGTAACTTTTGCTGTACCTTATCTGCAATGTAAAACAATTTATGAAAATGAAACTTATTGGCACTTGGCTGCAGGCAGCTCTCGATGTTGTGTTTCACGTTCTATATCACCCATAATGCACTTATTTCCCAACCAAATTAAATAGCGAGGAAAATAAATTTACTTTTGTATATATTTCCTAATTCATAATTAACTCCATCGTATTTCATTAACTCTCTTCAAAATAAACCAAACTCCATTTCATTCATTCGTAAACAGTAAACACCAATCCGCGAGTGTTTAATTGTTTGCTCCAACGTTGTAAATATTACTCCAAATACTTGTTGTTTAGGGAAAAAAAACGACAAATATACTTGTTTTTTAGGGAAAAAAAACGACAAATATATTAAATTTCTCAAATTTTTTTATATCAATATTATCCTTTATTAATTACTAACTTGGACGAAACGAAAGCAGTGTGGTATGATTAATTACATATTGGAATGACTAATGAGACAACCGAAGGGCACGAGTAGGTCATTAATATAAAGATATGAATATAATCATAAATGTTCATATGGAAATCCCTCATCTATTTATTTAAATTTTAATCTCGTCAACTATGTGATTATATTTTTATACAAAATTGAAAGTCAGAAATTATGACGGTCTTCATTTTGTTGAATAATTATTTTTTGAAAATTAAAGTTAAAATGATCCCTTTTTTGGATCTTTAATTTTGGTATAATATGTGGTCCCCGCACTCCCATAATAAAGTCATAATGGGACACATTTAAATTTGATAGATATGAGGGTAGCCGATCCTTTTTGCTTGTCCCTCTCTAAATTTTTTCTGTATATGGAGAATTTTTTACTATTTAATTTTATTTTTTATTTTCTTTTATTGACACGTGGTGTTCTTGTAAAAAATACATCGTTTTGTTAAAAATAAAATGTCATTTATAAGGAGTGATATAGACTTCGAATTTGAAGAAGCAACCAAATGCAGAGAATTTGACTCTAAATATGAGGAAAAAGAAAAAGGGAAAGGAAATGAAATAGATTTATGAAAATTTTCTTACCTACTTTGGCATTTCCTTACAATAAAGTCCAATCTTGGAATCAAATAATCCATTTAAGGCTAATAAACAATACAAATACATGCATGATAATCTTATTTATTTATATTTTGAAATCAACTATTAAATTTAGCATCGATCCACATAATTTAATTCAATCAATGCCAGTAAATATTTGAAAAAGGACAAATTAAACTTTGAAATCCGACTTACTATCATTACATGGTGTATTTTAAGAAATAAAGAAAGAGTGATAACTTTTTAATGGATAATGCTAATCAGTGCTCTTAGAATACTTGTTAATGAGTATTAATTGCACTTTTGAAATATAATTTTTACTTTGAAAATATAAATATACTTCAAATTTTTAAATAAATAATAACTCTTTGTCCTTTTCAATTTTTAAAATTAATATATCTTTATCTATATTTATTAATTTTTATAATTAAAAAAATTACGGTCCATTCAACTTTTTTTGTCCTGATTAGTCATTCTATTGTAATAAAATAAATGTAGTAGTGTTAATTTTTGTTTTCTACAATCTCGTCATACTTTTACCTAGAATTTAAGTTTGTTTTTAAGTTTATATTCTTTGAATTAAAATTTGTGTGAGTGATACTACTCTGAATTCCAGGCCTCCATAAATATTAATTATGTTCACATTTGTTTTGTTCTACTAGATTTATTATTATCACCATAAGCATTAAGATCACAGAATTAAAATACTTTCATAAGCATGATTTGTAGCTGAAACTATAATATGAGAGAATGATTAATAATCAAGAAAAAAAAAGTTAAATGCACCGTAATGTTTTTTTTAATTGTAAGAATTAATAAAATATAGATAAAGATATATTAGTCTTAAAAATTGAAAGGAACAAGAGTACTCTTATATTTAAGGTAAAAATTCTGAAGTATATTTATATTTTCAAAGTATAACTAATGCTTCTTAATAAATACCCTAAGGCACTTGTTATTATTACCCTTATTTTTATAGTAATAAAAACAGTTAATGAAGGCATTAATTGCAACTTGGCCAATAAGCAATTAAGAGATTTCATTAGACATTGGTTTTGGTAGTAAGGCGTGGCACTGTTTTCCTGGACAACATGATTTGTTTTTCAATCAGTAATATAACGAGTTAACGACTAACAATGGTTTAGACAGTGAACTGCAATCTTAAGTGACAGAATGAAAAAAGAAGAATGATTTTAATTATTTATTTTCAATTTGATTAAGATTATTTTTAGCCTAAATCTTTATATGATCAAGCGGAAGAAACTCTTAATTTAACATTAAATTAATATATATAGAAAAAAGAAATTTCCTTTACTCAAAAGTTTTTAAAATTAAGAGAGATAATAGAAAAGAAGGAAAAACTCTTCCCTTCCTTTCCAATTTCCGTAATATTTTTTTTTACTTCCAAATTGGGAAATGAAGAGAAAAAAATATTTTATTTTATTTAGGGGTGTTCAAAACCAAATCCAAGCAAAATCGAACTAAACCGGTTGATCAACGGTTTGATTTGGTTAAAAATATATTTGATAAACTGGAAAATGACTGGCACTTACCTAGTTCACCGGAGA
>QANZ01032706.1:0-16391 GCA_003254925.1 Chamaecrista fasciculata
CTAGTATATATATATATATACTAGGTTAGTGACCCGCTTTCATTATAAAATAAATATCTAAGAATGAAATTTAAAGTCATTAACTTTGTAATTAAAAAATAATGTTTAACTAATTAAAAAGAAAAGTACATTCTTCATGCATCAAAATTTTAAATTTGCGACAAAAAAATATATCAACTGTTAAATTATTTACTTGCTATATGCATAAATAATTAATCATATATTTCGTAAAAAACTTGTAAATGATAAAATTTAAATGAGACAAATTGTAGTGCAATAAATCGCGTACTTTTAATTGTTAAATTATTAACTGGTTGTATGGAAAAATATCTAAAGACATATTTAGTGTCATACTTGTAAACCATATCCTGCCACAACACTACCCACAGAGATCCAATCTTAGCAAATGGAGATTGAAAAAACATATTTGATTTCTACACAGACTTTTAAAGAAATTACAAACACGTCATAGTAATAGATATTATATAGATCACTGAACCAACATTTAATCAAGGTTATTAAAATTGGACCGGCCATTGAACCGGTCGAAGGAGGGGTTCAAGGTTCAATGGTCCAACCGGGGTCGGACCGTTGATAAATAAATAAATTAAAAATTATAAAAAAACTTATATAACATTGTTAATATAGAGATAATCAATTTTCATAATGTTTAACAATATAATATCATCAAGTGACATTTTATGATCACTTCCTCTATCAAATTTTGGTTCATAATCAACATTCTCTAATATTTGACCCATAATTATAGAAAAAGACCAAAAAAATCAAAAAAAAAAAGAAAATAAAAAATAAACCAGGATTGGTTCAACCGGTTTGCCTCCGATTCAGGCCGGTTTCACCGGTTTTTGGCCGGTTCCCTCCGGTTCAGCCCGGTTCTCTATCTGGCCGGTTATTAAAACGACTCGGACCGGCCTAATGGCCGGTTCCCGGTTCAACCGGTCGGAACGGCCGGTCCGGTTTTAATAACTTTGCATTTAACCAAACAAACATCTCAGTCAATAAAGAAAACAATTATAATTAAACATAAGTTCAATGTCCAAATATGTGGAACTAATAGCAAAATGTCTATCCGAATATATAACAAAGCTAGGAATTAGAAAGATATTCAATTCATAAAAACAACCCAACCCAAGTCTAGAATCTATTAATAGTATGATAATGCTCACAGACAAAATTTATGTAGAAATCTATTGGTTTCCGGCCTTCAATTGTCCTACGAAGTTCAGACTCTTGACCAAGATGAAATGATACCAGGCGACTCGTGCCACCATAATCTTCACAATTCACAGGTGTACAGCAAACGATTCTTCCAAATTCCCGATGAATTTAAACATTATTGGAATTTTGTTATACGTCTTGCAGATAATTACATTGGATATTGGAATAGTATGACTCTTACGGACCCACAAAGTCATTGTCTGATAATTAGGTCTTGGAGCGCTTACTCTATACAGAGCACCAATCTTATCTTCCACAAGCACTATAGCTACACATGTACCACTATTAGGAATCAAAAAGTCTTCTTTACTTGACAAATGATTTGTAGCGTCATAGCATAATACAAAACAGCCACCACCATACTCACCAGATACCTCATATGACCCCAGCCAGTATATTTTTCCATTAATGTGAACACTTTTACTGATCACAAGAACTATATCATGGGGAAACACTGACTCTCGTGACCACTTCTTAGTATCTGATGACAGATATGAAGCACAACAATGGCTAAGCCGAAAGTTAGAAAATACCTCCCATATTACAACAATAGTGAAGCAATCTCTGTGAGAATCATATGCAAAGCCATAAATTGTTTTAATATGGGAGGTATTTTCTAACAGAATTTTACAAATGCCAATTCTATTTTAAGAGGCACATCTTTCTCAAATAAGATTTTTAACCTCTTTCAAGAGCTTGGCATCTTTCACTTAAAACTGAAAGAAAAGAACCACATGTAAGAGTAAGACCACCACAGTCCTAACAATAATAAAAACAAAATAGATGATAACAATAACAACAAGAGGAAAAAAATAATGGGAACATAATATTAACAAATATTTACTTTACATGTATAGATTTTTTAAGTAGTGCTACCAATGTTCACCACTAATAGCTCTTTTCCACAAGATTCACAAGGAATAAGTCGGTACCAAGTGCTAAACCATAAATATAAATTTTTTTAAGAAATAACTCTTTACTCTTTTGAATCATTCTTTTTCCTCCCTAAATTCTGCAAATGATGATTTTTTTAGAAAGTTGAAAGAGCAATAAACAGCATTTGACACCCAATATGTTTGAGCTTGGTAATCATACCATTTATGATATACGCTAGTCTTATGACCCACATATGAATTATGGACAGATCAGTAAGAGATTCAACAAAATAGTGAACAAGCAGCACCTTGTCTCATGTTTTTTTAGTTCCAAAAAAAAAAAAATCATGTACTTTCTATTTATGTCCTCTCACATTTAAAAGAAACTCAACACGTTTTTTATATCAAATTTTTCAAATATAAATATAAAAATTTCATAACAATAATAATAAGGATGATTGTGCTCACCTAAAGTCTCTAATCAAAGAAATCACAAATCAAAGAAATCACAGTTGAGGAGAACTACAATCCAACTTCCATTACTTCAAAATCTTCAACAATAATAGGATCATAAGGCTTCATTCTTGATTGATTCCTATAGATATTCATAATTTCATATTATTCATCTTTATTATAACAAACAAATGTCAATAATAATAATAGAAACAAAAAGATTAAAGAGTACCTATTTCGTAGTAACAAGTTGTAATGGACATATATAAGATCATTGAGTCTTTGATGATGTAATCTATTATGCACCCGAAGAAGATTCATGCGCCTCCAGAATCATCCCATTTTACACTACGGCTTGGAACACATAGGGCAACTACAAGTTGTAAATATGGAAGGTACATACCGATGCACCAAGAGCTGCTCCATCTGGATGTATCCATTGGCGAGTGTGCTTCCAATACCATATCATATAAGCAGAATTCCTCCTAAGTTCCGTCCGATCCAAAATATCATCTATAATCCGCTCCCGACGTGCCTCCCAATATGGAAGGTACTCTTGCAACTCTATGGTCCAGTTTATTTCTTCCGGTGAGCTGTTGGGAATGCTCCCAATCCAAATCAACAACATTTGTTGGTATAAGCTGACGATGTCCAAATTGCCTCAAAACCCTGCCGAGTTGATGTCACTCCACAATGTTGTGACATAGTAATGGCACATGAGCTCGCCAAATTTCAATTCCTTCCTGACAATACTCAGGGATGCTAAGATCTGCAAGTGCCTCACTATACGGCTCCCATTCAATCTGTTGCATTGAATGTTAGGAATTGTTATAACATATGATTTTATTAGAACAAAATATGTAACTTCACCAAGTCAAAAAAAGTATGTTAAAGTTGGATTGTAGTTTTGCTCAACTGTGATTTCTTTGATTAGAGATTTTAGGTTATTATTGTTCTGAAATTTCTATATTTATATTTGAGAAATTTGATATAAAAAACTTGTTATGAGTTTCTTTTAAATGTGAGACGACATAAATAGAAAGTACATGATTGTTTTGTCTAAACTAAAAAACCATGAGACAAGGTGCTTGTTTACTATTTTGTTGAATCTCTTACTGATATGTCCATAATTTATGTACGTGTTTGTAAACTTATAAGAGTTGAAGTATCATATATTGGACGGGCTCGGAGAGGCTGTCCAGGCACCATGGTTTAACTGACTTTTTTTGTTTTCGCTAGACCAAAAAAATTTATTAACTTCACGTTTGGATCATATTTTAACTATATCATACTTTTAAAAACACATCATAGCTCATCTTGTGAACACAATTCAACTGTAAGGCTTCTGATTTTCTTCAATAACTGTAAACTGCAAAAGATATCCGAAACTCAAAGTAAAGTAGATCGATTTCACAAAAAACCAGAACAGAGTTGTGTTAAAAATTAAATACACAATAGGAAGAAGCACCAATATTTCAAAAGAAAGAAAATGAAATAAAAACTGAAGTTAGCGGCAGAAGATATTTCGCTTACCGTTTCCGGTTCACAAGCGTTTGGAAACTTTCTTCAGTTCAATATCTTTAGCTAATCTATGTTTTGCTTTTGCAGTTCGGAGCAGTGAAAGAAAAACATTGAGTGAAGAGGCGAGAAGGAAGAGGATGAGTAATTTAACCTAAGCTCCACCTTTTTATGGGCAAGATTGTCTGAGATTCTTTTATTATTATTATTAGGGTAAATTGCAATTTGGTACCCTGTGGTTAGGGGGAGTTCCCCTTTGGTACCCTGAAAGAAAAATTTTTGCATTGTGGTACCCCGTGGTTTGCTCCGTTAGCGATTTGGTACCCGTTTTTTTCTGTTAGGATTTAACGACAAATGTTAGTTAAAATGTCAAAAATCTCCCAAAAAGTTCTTCTCTTATGCATTTAAGTCCTTTTCCTTTACTAAAAGGGATCAAAACATAAAGAATTAATTATAAAAGGGTCTTTAGAATTCTAATATTATAGATTTTTCTCCTTTTCATAAGATTTCTTTTGAATAGGTCCTGATTTAATTACACTTTAATCCTAAAAGTTTATGATCTTTATCAAAATAGTCCTTAGAACCTCAAAAGACAAATGAGCATAATTTATCAAAAAAATCCCTATATTCAACTACAATTTTCATTCAAGTACACTACAAACAAATCAAAACCCCCAAAATTTTCAAAAATCAAGATCATCCAAGACATATGACCTTGAATTCCCACAAGTCACTTCAGGAATATCAAGATTATTTTCACTTTTTAGAACATTTCTTAGCCTCTCTGATAAGAATCTCCTGGTATCTCTGTTGATAAACTCTGGGGAACTTGGTCCATTGAACTGAATTTCACTTCTATATGATCTTGTTGATTCTGAGCGGAGCAAATTTGCGCCAACATCTCTAGTCACACTTTCTCTGACCTGTTTTGCAATATGCCGAGCTATCTGTTTAGGATCCGATGGCTTTTCGTTGTAGGGTGTCTCAATCCCGCTTCCTCGAACCACAGAAAGATTTTTCCCATGTAGTTCAAATTTTAGCCGCTCTTTCACCTCCTCAAGAAAATCTTCTATGCTATTTCTCCCTTGTAAAGTGCCTGATGAATTGATCCAACTGTCATCATTCTGGTAAGTCCTATCAGGACCAGGTCTCAATATAACTATCCGAGGGGGCGAAGAAGATCTATCAAATCTGCCATTAGATTTCATCATTAACGACTCCTCAAAGTCTCTACTCAAAGTTCTGCTTCTTGAAGGAAAGGGTTCCCTACGCTTAGCTGGGAATAACTCCACATCACCATGATAATCTACACCGCTAATTTTTGGTAGCTCTGTTGCCAACCTCTCTGAAGTTGCATAATGTGTCGTCTTTTCCTTGTTTAGGCCCTCATGAGCAAGCAATAGTTTCGAAAAATTTCCAACTTCAACGACCTTTGAACACTCCATTAACCTTGCGGCTTGGAATGCTTCAAATTCTTTCTTGAATTTTTGTAGTTCCTCTTCCTGAGGATGTTCCCGTGGCTTTGGCTTTCCCAAATATTGATTCCAACCATCATCATCATCATCATCATCATCCTTGTCTCGATGATATGAATCGAATTCCATATGGATAGATGAGTTTGAATTGAAAGAAACCCTAACACCCGAACCCTTTCCATTCACTTTTTTCTCTGAAAACTTCTTCCCCATGTTTTCACTTTTCCTTTCATCTGATGAAACTACAGGTTTAGTATCTAATGGCATCATATCTATTCCCATCAACCTCGCCACAAGGCTTGGTTTTTGAAAAAGTGAAAATAATCTTAGATTTTTGAAAAAATTGGGGGTTTTGATTTGTTTGTAGTGTACTTGAATCATGCTCATTTGTCTTTTGAGGTTCTAAGGACTATTTTGATAAAGATCATAAACTTTTGGGATTAAAGTGTAATTAAATCTGGACCTATTCAAAAGAAATCTTATGAAAAGGAGAAAAATCTATAATATTAGAATTCTAAAGACCCTTTTATAATTAATTCTTTATGTTTTGATCCCTTTTAGTAAAGGAAAAGGACTTAAATGCATAAGAGAAGACTTTTTGGGAGATTTTTGACATTTTAACTAACATTTGCCGTTAAATCCTAACAGAAAAAAATCTCAGGGTACCAAATCGCTAACGAAGCAAACCACGGGGTACCACAATGCAAAAATTTTTCTTTCAGGGTACCAAAGGGGAACCGCCCCTAACCACAGGGTACCAAATTGCAATTTACCCTTATTATTATTATTAGTATTATTTGGTAGACCAAAGTGCGAATTTGGTCCTGTAAGTTTGCTACAGTTCCCAAATTAGTCTTATAACTATTTTTGTCTCGAATTTGGTCCTGTAAGTTTGCTCGAGTTTCCAAATCAGTCCTATAACTTTTTTTGTCTCGAATTTGGTCCTGTATCTTTGCTCTAGGTCTCAAACCAGTCCTATATCTTTTTTTGTCTCAGTTTTGGTCCCATATGTTTTGAAAGCCTCCAACCGTTAGTCCTCCGTCTATTTTAAATTATAGTTTAGTCCTGGAAACTTCAAGTCCCTTTCACTTTAGTCCCTGACTGTCAAAATAAAAATGAAAGAGCATCCCTGAAGATTCTCAAACCTTACATCTTGGTCCATAATCCATGAATTCTTCATGAAATGGAATAGAAATGAAAAAAAAAACACAAATTAAAAGCAAATGACTGAGGGACCAAAACTGAAAACGCAAAAAATTTAAAACCCACCGGAAAACATACGGAAATCGCCGAGAAAATAAAAAACTCATCCAAAAACCCCAATTCTAACTGAAATCTCACTCAAATAATCGTCCTCAAATGCTTTAAGAAAGAATTTTCAAAAATCCAAACTTTTGAGGAGGGAGGTGTTAGAAGATTCCCTTACATTTGGTGATTCCGAGAGAGAAGTTCTGAAATCCCTTACATTTATTCTATCACGTCCCTCCTCAAAATTTTGAATTTTCGAAAATTCTTTTTTAAAGCATTTGAGGGCGATTATTTGAGTGAGATTTTAGTAAGAATTGAGGTTTTTGGATGAGTTATTGAGTTTCTCGGGATTTCCGTACGTTTTCCGGCGAGTTTGGGGCATGTTCCGGTGGGTTTTAAATTTTCTGCGTTTTTAGTTTTGGTCCCTCTGTCATTTGCTTTAATTTGTGTTGTTTTTGCATTTCTATTCGATTTCATGAAGAATTCATGGATTATGGATCAAGATATAAGGTTTGAGAATCTTCAGGGATGCTCTTTCACTTTCATTTTGATAGTCAGGGACTAAAGTGAAAGGGACTTGAAGTTTTCTGGACTAAACTGTAATTTAAAATAGACAGAGGACTAACGGTGGGAGGTTTTCAAAACATATGGGACCAAAACTGAGACAAAAAAACATATAGGACTGATTTGGGACCTAGAGCAAAGATATAGGACCAAATTCGAGACAAAAAAAGTTATAGAACTGATTTGGGAACTGGAGCAAACTTACAACACCAAATTCGAGACAAAAAAAGTTATTGAACTGATTTGGGAACTAGAGCAAACTTACAGGACCAAATTCGCACTTTGACCTATTTGGTAAATAAAACAATGGAGCATCATGATAATGAAGTGGATGATTGTGCTAGAAACTTATTTAAATTTAGTTTTAAGTCAAAAGGTCATTTGCTCCTAAATATATACCCTAATATTCATTTTGGTCATTTATATTTTAAAATGTCCAAATCAGTTCTCAATATTGGTAAAATATTTTATTTTGATCCTAAAATATTAAATTTGGTCATATTTCTCTCGTTTCTCATTTCGTGTTCAAATGACTTGTTAAGAGGAACTCATAACTCTAAATTTTTCGCATTTGAACTTGAAACGAGAGATGTATGATCAAATTGGCTTGTTTGACCGTAAAACGAGTGATCCACTTTTAGGACCAATTTGATTCCTTTGCTGACAGCCTCAACTGGATAATGAAAGTATTATTTGAGAGCAAAACGTAGCTCTGAAGTAGTCACGTCTAGACCTGATCATGAGCCCGAAAGCCCGTCCGGCCCGATCTACCCGGCCTGAAAAACTTGAAAAGGAGCCCAAAAAAAAAGGAGCCCAAATTTTAAAAAGCCCGTTTTAATACGGGTTGGGCTCGAGCTTTTTTTCTAGCCCGACCCGAAAGCCAGGCCCGTATTAATATACATATATATACCTAAATATATAATTATATAAATATGATATATAATATATAAATATATAATCCTTGAACTTCATGTTCATCAATGACAACCAAAAATACATTTGTCATATCATCATCTTCATCTCTACTGGAGATATGTGGTGTCAAAAATTTTAAAAATCAATTCACATTGCCAATTTCATTTCTATCTCATATTAATATAAAAATACATATATTAACATTAGTCTTCAAGACTATCAAGAAAAATTCTCATCATTTTCAATTGCTACATAGTTGGAACTCATAATTCCTTAAAATGGACTAGCTATTAGCCTTCGGGGCCAATATTAGACACTAGCTCTATTGAAATGATAAAATAATATAATTGATTCTACGATAATAAACTCATACATAGATTATTAGTCTTCAAGGCTATTATTAGCCAAACTTTTGCTTTTGGCAAATTACCAATATGTGCAACAATTCTTATATGCACTTATCATGACTTCAAGCCATAAAAGCTATTAAGGACACCATAATGTGAGGGAAGTTATATGTCTTAAAACATACTAATGAGGGAATGGTTACATGGATTTAAGAGTATCATGAAGGAAATGTTAAACACAATACATGATCCACACATCACACATATATGTATGTTTTTGGTTCTTGTGCAATATAATTTGCAGTTTCAAATGAATTATGGTGAATCTTATAACCTCTTAGTTCTTACATGAAGAGAAACCCAAGAAAATACTTCAAAGCATATCTGTAGTATTCTGTATATTGATTTTTATTAATTCTTCTTTTTAGAAGGAGGGTATTATGGATTTGTTTACCCCACTTCATTCTTTACCATTCATGAGCTGATTGTAATCTAGGTGCATGAAGACTCGTGATATTTTGGGTTATATTATTGTAGAGTTATCTTTAATTTCAAAATGTATCCAACTGTAAGCTCAATACTACTTGCGGCTTTATTCATTGGCTAAATTCCGATATATTTGTAATAGTATGGCATGAGTGGTGAGAATCAAATATTTCCCCCTCTCCTTCCTTTCACTAGAATTAATATATGTGTGAACTCTGATATATGCCCTTGGATTCTTGTACAATCTTCACAAACTTGGAGGCAATTTAACTAAAGATTGAGTTATAACAGATTTTTATAAATAATTAAGGCAAAAGCACTCTTTTCATCCTTAAATTTTATATCAACTTTCAATTTTGTCCCCAATGTGTTTTTGTTGTCAATTTTGTCTTCAATATCTAACATTTTGGTCAATTTTATGATTTGATTGACTTCTTTCAATAAATTAATGACAAAATAGATCGTGTTTCTTAATTAGAGTCAAGATTTGAGTTTTTTTCCCTTTTAATGTTACATTACATATCACTAGTAACAAACAATGGGGACGAAATTAAAAGTTGATGTAAAGCTTGAGGGCGAAAAATGTGTTTTGGCCAATAATTAAATATACTAAGGCAAAAGTACTTTTTCTTTGTTACAAAAAAGGCAAAAGTATTTTTTTTTCCTAAACTTTACATCAATTTTTGATTTTGTTCTTAATGTTTGTTTACTGTCAATTATCTCTAAAGTTTTTAGGTTTTGATCGATTTTAACCTTTGACCTAACTCTTTCTATTAAATAATGAACTCCACTTGATTTTTAGTTTAAGTCAGATTTTTTTTTCAACAATTTTACATTATATGTCATAAGTAATGTAGAGTTTGCAATTAATTCATTGGATGAAATTAGTGCAAATGATAAAATCAATCAAAATGTAAAATTGAAGGGACAAATTTGACAATAAAGAAACTTTAGGGATGAAATTGAAAATTAACATAAAATTTAAGGACCAAAATATACTTTTGCATATAATAAAAATAGGGTCAATTATACTTGGGTAAAGTGCACTTTGGTACCCTGTGGTTAGGACCAAATCCACTTTGGTACCCTGAAAGACAAAATTTGACACTTTGGTATCTTGAGGTTTGCGTCATTAGCACTTTGGTACTTTGTGGTTATTTTCCGTCAAGATTGAACGGAAAATTGTTAGCACTTTTGCAAAAATTACAAAATGTCCCCAAATTGTTTCAAAATTTTCAAAAACGTCCATAGATCATAATATTTGAGGACTAAAATGAAAATTATAACAAAAATTTGGGGTCAAAATGTAATTATGAGAAATATTGGAAAAAAATAAAATTATAGATTAGTCCTAAATCTGGAAAATAAAATGCAGTTTAGTCCTAAAACTATGTGGTTCGATGGTGAGAAGATAAACTTACAAATTTTTTGCAAAAATTAGAGAATGCCCTCAAATAATTTCAAAATTTACAAAAAAAAATCTCTAAATCATTATATTTGAGGACTAAAATAAAAATTACAAAAACTTTTTGGGGTCAAAATGTAATTTTGGAAAATAGAAAAAAGTCATCTTTGTTGTGACAAAATGTTTGAGAAAATTGAGTTTTAGTGAGCGCACTACACATGTTACATGCGAAATATTGTCCAAAACTGATAGAAAATTTGTTCAGGATATCAAAGGGGGTAACAGCGAAAAACCAAAGTGTTACGTTTTAAACTATAGAGTAGCAAATTGGAATGAAGCCAAACCACAAGGTACAAAAATGTAATTTACCCATAAAAATATATATTAGTGGAGTGTATAACTGTTGTACAAGAACTGTTGCCCAAAGTTTAGGCAATAGTTTTTTGACATTTGGTAACATTTGTCAAATGTTGCAGGTCTCTAAAAATGTTGTAGGGTGTCTAGGCTTGAAATCTTCCAAACAAAATTAATATAATAATTTCTTAATACTCTAATAAGATAGTAAATAATACAAGTGAAGTGAGTTAAGGAGAATCTAATAGAGAATTTTGTTAAAATTGTGATGGGGATTGGGCTTGTAACCGAAGTAAAGGTATATATAGATCCGCAAGTATTGGGTTTGTTGGGGGAAGCCATGAATATATGTGTATGGGATGTAATGATTTACACCTCCAAGTTGGCATGTCATTATAGCTTGCAATAGCATACATACATAACAGAAGAAGAAAATGACAACAACATATATATGGGACAATCTCATCTGATGAACAAGCCTTAAACACAAAACGAGTATTGATATCAATAGCAAAAGAACGCATCCAAACAGGTCTTGCCACAAGAAGACCATGGAACCAAATGATCCAACTTTGTCTTAGTACTCTACTCACTGATTTCTTATGTCACAATCTAGAATCACTATATACACTAACTTCTCATTCAATGATGGATTCATTGGCCAGTGTAGTTTTCCTTCCAATTTGAATGCTTTTGTTTTCACTCTTCCCCTTGCTTTCAATAACATCTTAGCATGAGATAAGACAAAACTTTAGGTAATGTTCTAGTAAAATTACACGTGAAAAAACTTTTTAAAATACCTCATGTGGAGTTGAACTGTACAAATATTGATGATTTTTTTGAGGCAAAAACACTTTTTAGTTCCAAACTTTTTCGATTTCATCTTCGCACTATCTTCATCTAATGAATTAATGACTATGAAGCATGGAAATTGATACGGACACGAGACACGACACGGGCACAAACACACCGACACGTCAAATTCTTAACTTACATGACACGACACGACATATATTTATATATATAAATAATTAAAAATCCATAAGTTTTGATGAAAACTTTAAAAATTATAATATCTATTTATAATATATGTCATATGTATTATTATTTTATATTGCTTATCATGTTAAAGTAAAAAAAAAAATTTATATTATGAAATTTATGAATATGTGTCGTGTGGGTGTCGTATGGGTGTCGGACACGGATACGTGTCTGACACGGCGACACGCCCTCAGAATAAAGTGTTCATGCTTCCTAGAATATTAATGGTAAACTACATGTGATTTATATCATTTAATGTTAAACTACCAGAAAAAAAAATTAAATCTTGACTTAGATTGAAAATCACGTAAAGTTTGTCATTAATTCATTGGATTAAGTTAAAGACAAATGATAAAATAGATCAAAATATGAAACTTTGAAGGCGAAATTGACAGAAAATAAACTTTAAAAGATGAAATTGAAAATTGATATAAAGTTTGAGGACTTAAAAAGTACTTTTGCCTCTTTCTTTTAAAGGGAAATTGATCAGAAATGCTGTAAACGGTTCCCCAACATTAGATGAGTGGACAAACAAAAGTATCAAAATGTTGAATTTTTTTTTTTCGGTGGAAAAAAATGCTGCTGAGATATATTAATTCTAGTGAAAGAAAGGCACACATGATAGATGGTAGATGATTGGTGGTTCATACACGTAAAGATTAAAATTGTTGTGAGATATATTAGCAACAAGTTAAAGCAAAATTTTTTTGGATCCAAAGAAGGGCATGTTCAGAACGCCTTCATGTATATACACACATGAACTAGCATATTAGTATTAATTTTTTTCATTTATATAAGTTAAATTATAATTAATTTTTTCACTATGATTGGATGGAAGGTAGAGAATATAATAGAGGAATGACCAAATTACATGAGTTCACCATGTGTAGTTGGATATATTGATGATTTTGTGGGGTTAAAGTGAAATAATATGCCAAAATCAATCTTCAATTAGGCCTACTAAGCTTGGCTTTTTTTCTTCGTGAATACACTTTAGAACCAATTTGAGAATATTTTGAAATATAAAATATCAAAATAAACATTAATGCATATATTTAAGACCAAAATAATTCTTTGACTTTTAAAATAAATGAACAAAACATTTTAGAACATTAATGGCAAGGATAGACAACTCACCTTAATCAAAGAAATCGCAGTCGAACAAAATTTCAACCATCAATTACTCGTAAAAACACATTGTAATTCATGGCAGCCCACTCAACACTTGTTAACACAAATCAAGAGTAAAGCTTCTGATTAAACTGCAGATGTCCAAAACTCAAAATAAGTAAAAAAGGAGATCATATTCACAAGTCTGTCAAAATCCTAAGTCCTAACTGACGTGGAGGATTAGCAGATTAATGGAAATTCAAAAGCAACCTCATTTCAATTGCTTCAGGTCATAAAATTCAATTCGGAACTATCACGAAATTTCAAATCGCTTTAATAAGAAAGGAAGATGAGATTCACCAAAATATTTAAATGATGTTTTGGAATTATGAATAAGAAGAAATACTAAGATACATTTCAAAAGAAAATGAGAAAACTGAAAAGCAACCTCATCTATATTCATCAAATTCGGAACTATCACATCATCAATTGGAAAATTATAGCAGGCAGGCAATTCAAGAGGGGTTTTTTGAAATAATTAATGGATGAAAGGGGAAGAAGAAAGAATGAAAGCTTAAAGAAGAATGAAGAGGAAATGAAAGTGAAGGTGAAGAATAGAGAGAATGAAATGAGATATATGGGAATTGGAATAATAATTAAGGATGGTGTAGTAGAGTTAATTTATAGACAAAGGAAAGAGGAAGAGGATGATACAACTTATTTCTTGGCCTCATCCCCCTTCTCTCTTTCTTTCTTTCTTTTTCTTTAATTTCCTTTCTTTTTTCTTTCTTCCCCTCTCTCTCCACTTCCCCTTCTCTTTTTCTTTCTTTTTTTTTTCTTTTTCTCCACCTACCCGTTTCTCTCTCCCAATTAATATAAATATAATTTTTTTAAACATAGCCAAAACTATAAATTTCCCCCCCAAACTTTTCAATTAATAATAAAACACTCCTTAAAACTTCAATTCTTTTGGGTAAATTACAAATTAGGTACTTGTGGTTAGGCTGAATCTCACATCACTGCTGTTTGGTTTGAAAATTTTCACTTTAGGTACATGGGATATGTGCCGTTTAGCAATTAGGGTACCTGTGTTTTTGTTCTGTTAATTTTAAGAAAAAATGCTGATGTATGTGGTGCAATTTTAGCCATCGATTTCCAATGTATCTTAGCCATCAATTTCTATTGCATCTTAACTGTTGATTTCTCTTGCATCTTAGTCGTTGGTTTCCACTCCAAGGTTAAGTTTCATTTTGGTCATAAAAGCTATTTTTTGTTTCATTTTTATCTCCAACCTTTCACATTTTTTCCGTTTTGATCTCCAAAATGTGATTTTATCAGAATTTTCACCGTTATTCTTAGTCATAAATTAGAGATGAAAATTAACCACAAATTAATCTCCAATTTGTAACTAAGAATGAAAAATTTTCTTTCTCTCTTTGTCAACTCACTTATTTTTATGTACTAGTAGAGTTCGCGTGAGTTGCACGCATTACATTAATTCATCTATTGATATATTATGTGTTAGTCTATAAAATGATTAAATTTTCATCTATTGATATATTAGAGTTTTCAAAATAAATTTACCAAAATTAGTGGGTTGGGTTAAATATGAGCATTTAATTTTTAATCTTTATAACTTTGAGTTAATTTTGAACGTATGATCTTCTCTTTCTTTTTCCTTTTTATATATAATTTTATGATTTATAGATACATTTTTTCATTTTTTTGTAATATTTTAATTTCATATTAAATAATTTGGTAAATGCCAAATTAATTGACATCTATCTATTATCTATTATTTATTATATAATATATAAAAGCAGACTACATGGAGCTATGCCTGCCAAATGTACAAGCAACGAGACCTTTACAACATTGACACGTGGCAACCTCATAAATGGCGAGCTATGGTAGACCTTCCAAGCAGCCTAATTCTGGTGATAGTCAACTAATAATTATGAAATCCCCTCATCATGAGTTATATTGTTTTTTAATTATGTTTGTTTCACTATAATTTGGGTATTACATTTATCACAGTTTCAATTTAAGCTAATTTATCGTCCCCTCATCACTGAGCATTTATTATTTTGCGCTAGAGTTTTGCACTAACATCCGTTCTCCATTTACCTTACGAAACATTGAATGTAATTATGATTCAGTATACACACTGAACATTTTAGGTTGAGTTTTCTGTCATTAATATTATCCATGATTGTAGTCAATCAGATAATGGTTTGTTATAATTTTGAAAGATACTAATATCTCATGTTTCTCATTCTCATCTCAAAATTTCACTTAGTTCGTTCGTCACTGTGTTATTTTGCATTATTTGGAGAATGACCTATCAGCCACCGCCTCTCCGGTATGTCTCTTCCATCGGTGTTCCCTTTTTTTTTTTCTTTAAATTATCTTGGTCTACATATTATCATTATTCTTAATATTAGTTGTAGTTATGTCTGTCTTCGAAGAAAAATGGTACGTTTTCACCAAACCATTTTGGTGACTGGCGTAGTTTCAATAGATTTACGGTTTATATTATTAGTGTAAAAATAAAATTCCTAAATCTTCTTCAAGGTTTCATCGGGGTTTCAATGATACCCTATTCGGCATGGTTCATTAATCAATAGAGAATTGTTTTCAGCACTTGGATTTCATGATTATACAGGTAAGATGAAGTCTATTAGCAAGTATTCAAGTAATCACAAAGTCAGTAAGTAAAGTTTGATCTTAATAGTCCAAAGTTTCAAATTATTATATTCTCGGATCTTGAGCCAAAGAAGACTAAGACCTCTTGCTCTTGTTGAAAACAATAGACTGGAATCATCTAGACTCGTGAAATAGAAGGTATATCAATTTCCTCAAAGTTTACCATCACCTTATCATCATTTATTTGTACGGGTTTGGTTGATTGCCGTGCTGAGGAATGTGGATTGACCAAAAAGGGATTTTGTTCCCCATTAAGTTGGGAGATATCTTACTGGCGCCCTCGATGAGTCTGTCCAAGGAAAGAGTGGCACTCAGTATATTGGGACTTATTCAAGGAGATCGAGAAAGTAAATGTTTGGATCATGGATGACTTTCCTGTGCCTGATCCATAACCAAGATATCGTAGAACAATAGGGTCGGTGTCAAGGAGGTACTAAGGTTAAATCGGTTTTGGTAACAACGATTACTCACGTGTTTTGGGTAGTCGTGATGGCTTGCTAGAGTCCGCTCACGACTTGTAGGTCATGGGGATGACCTGCTGCCAACTTCACGTGGGGCCTGCTGGGTCACACACGAGCAGGATTAGAACACCTTTTATAAGGGACACGAAATAGGGTAATTCGTGGGTCACTCCGGTGGCCTAATTTGAGACACA
>QANZ01032720.1:0-18264 GCA_003254925.1 Chamaecrista fasciculata
ATTAATAGATTAGGAGTTAATTGTTATTTTTTATAGATTAGAGAGGACATTACAATTTAATACATAATTCAGGGTGGATAAATATAATTTCTCCTTATTTCCATTGCAAGTTGGAACAGACGTGACTTGTGACTCGTCCTAATTTTAGGATAAACAATTCAACTCATTTATTTAGTAATTTAGTAAAGACAAAAATTTAGACTACCTTTGACATGTCATGTTTAAGACAAAAGGATGAGCCGACGAGTCATCTATATCAACTAGATTTTTGAACGGTTATGATTTATGCAAAAATAAATTAAATCAGATAGTTAATAAATATGTAAATGTATTAGACATATCTTTGACACAATATTTATATATACTTCTGTAATAATAATTCAAACAATCTAATGTTAAAAAATAAATGTACAAATTAGTCCAATTTTTATATTTGATTATAATCAAATATAAACACGTTCGTTTACGTTTTTTTCCTGATTCAATTATAATCATGATTCTTAAATAATCAAACACACTCAATTACACTTATACCCCTATACATAAACCTATAATTACTTATACTCTAATACATTCATTCTCCAATCACAAAGGGCAAAATGGTCTTTTACCTCAATATTGGACCATTTTGGAAATACTCATTCTTGTGTTGGGCTAAATTGTTATTTTGTCCAAATAATTTAGGATTGAAATTCATATTTTAACCATTGTTTTTCTTCTTCCTCCCCACTGTTCTCTCTCTCGTCCCTCTACAAACAATTTCCCAGATTCATGTGGAAATTCTTTCATTGCTCTGTGTGGAAATTCCCAGATTCTCAAATTCTTTCATTGCTCTGTGTGGAAATTTTCAAATTCTTTCATTGCTCGATGAAGAAATCGAATCTTGTGGAGGCGAGAGAGAGAGCCAGAGAGACAGCGAGAGAGAGCGAGAGAGAGAGCGAGAGAGAGAGAGAGAGATTAAACTTCTACTTCAAGTACCTTCAATGCCTATTCTTTCACAAATTTCAATCCTACTATGGATACTCCTCCATCTTGAACCTGAATTAACAGTTGATCAAAATCACACAGTGGATGATGAATGAATGCGATGCTGAAGAGACTTGTAATGAAGATATTTTCGGATCTTCTGCTTTGCCGGCATGGCCTCTCTTTGCACGAAGTTTCTGGTTTGAGTCTCTTCGTCTGTAATTTTTTCTATTCTCTGTTTTGACATGAGTCTCAGAATTGGAAAACTGGAAACCAAACATGGCTTCTATTACTTCAAGTACTCTTCAGTACTCATCATCTACATCTTTGCAATCCCATTTGCATTCTTCGCCTTTGGTGCCTTCAGAATCTCCAATTTCTGGTGATGAATCGAGAGAGAGAGAGAGAGGAGGAGGATGAATCGAGAGAGAGAGAGGAGAGAGATAGATTTATGCCAAATTGGAAAAAAAAATTCGGGTCCGCGTGCGTTAAATTTTTCTCTCTCATCTAATGCGAATCGGTGCACCGATTTGCTTATTCGGTGCACCGAATTTGGGTGCTGAAAGACAATTTAATCCTCGTTGGTGCACCGTTTCGTAGGCAAAAAATGAAACGGTGCACCGATTCGGAAAAACATCCCCCAACCCACTCACAAAAATAATCAAGATTTCACGTTTTTCAAGGCAAACAGTAACATTTTTGTTTTTTTTCACAACAACAATCACATCCAAACACACTTTTATTATAATCAAATCACACCTTACTTTTTCTAACTTTTTCTTCCATTTATACCCCTATACAATTTATCAATTTCCTTACTTTTTATCCACCTACCACAATCATTACATACTCATTTTAATAATTTCACACAAATAATCAACAATCATCCAAACACCACTACAAAAATAAACAAATTTGATTATAATCATAACATGATTATAATCAAAACAAATTCTAAAAAAAACGGAAACGAACTGACCCTCATACTCTTCATCTTTTCTTCTTATAATCAAATTCAAGAATTAAATAGTAATAAATATTGATGTTAAAGATTAAATCGTTGACCATTATAATAACTCAGGACCGATATGTATATTTTAATTATTGAACGACTAACTAGTTTATTTAGTGTAAATTTAGAGACTAGTAAGTTTTTTTTAAATAAAGGTTAAGGGGTCATTTTGGTCCTAAATATAAGCCTTAATGTTTATTTTGGTTCATTATGTTTCAAGATGTTTAAATCGGTTCTAAATGTTGGCAAAATGATTCATTTTGGTCCCAAACTATTGAATTTGGTCATATTTCTCTCGTCTCTCATTTTAAGTTCAAAGAACTTGTTAAGAAGAACTCATAGCTCTGAATTTATCACATTCGAATTTGAAATGAGAAATATAATCAAATTTGGTCATATTTCTCTCGTCTCTCATTTTAAGTTCAAAGAACTCGTTAAGAGGAACTCGTAGTTATGAATTTGTCGCATTCGAATTGGAAATGAGAGATATATAATCAACTTTGCTTGTTTAACCATAAAATAGCGGTATACTTTTAGGACTGATTTGACCTCGTTTGCTAATGACTATAATTGGATATAGAAAATATTATTCGAGAAAAATATGTAACTCTAAACTCTTCATGTTTGAATTTGAAACAAGCCATATTCAATAGCTTGAGACCAAAATAAAACATTTTGCAAACATTTAGGACCAATTTGAACATTTTGAAACATAATGAACTAAAATGAACATTAAAACATACATTTAGGACCAAAATAATCCTTTAACCTTAAAAAAAGGCTTAAGTGCACTTTTGGTCCCATAACTATGACAAAGGTTTCATTTTGGTCCCATAACTTTTTTTGTTGCAATTTTGGTCCCATAACTATGACAAAGGTTTCATTTTGGTCCCATAACTTTTTTTGTTGCAATTGTGGTCCCATAACTTCTCAAAAGGTTCCACCGTTAGTCCCTTGGTGAATTCCATCCATATTTAGCTCTTAAATATGACGTGACATAGTGACTAGGATCATGATGTGGCAAAATAAGATGAAATGGATTGAAATAAAATCTATATGCAACATATTAAAACTTATCTATACCCAACCACAATATATACACTACATCACATCACATCACATCACAGATTCACAGCATTTAGTTTCCTTAACAAGTCTCAGGCTTTTTGGCCTCCTTGAGTACTCCAAAAGTTAAAAATCTCAACAAATTTCAATTCAATTCATTTCATTTCATTTCATACACTTTTCTCTCTGTCTCTCTCTCTCTCTCTCTCTCTCATTTCACACTTCAAGTCAGACAAATAAACACCTCGTCGTCGGTCTCACAGATCCAGACCCATCTGTATAGCATCCTCATCCATCTTCTCTCTCTCTTCCTCAATGTTGCTATCGCTACTTCTTCCTCTTCTATCTGCTTTCTTTTTTCTGTGCATTCAAGCTTCGGTTCACAATTACAGAGGCGAGAAATTTGTGGCCAAAGGCAATGCCTTTGTTGTCCATGGAGGTAGTGAAGGAATTTACTCTCCTCTCCCTGATCAGAATGACAGTTTTCTAGCTGCAAATGGCGGCTCCTCCTTCATTCGGTAATTTTACTTCACTTCTCTCTCATCTCTCATCTCTGGATTTTAGTTGCCAATGAATTTTGGAAGCCCATTTGTTTTTTGAATTAGTTGCCTTTCAGGTGTTTGTTGGTTGTTCTGTATTTTTTTTTTTCTTTTGCGCTTGATTCAATTGGATTGTTCTCGGCAATGCTTCCTGATTCAATTTGAAATTGTGAATATGTGTTGTCTTTCTGATCAGATTTGAAATGTTCAGATGCTAGGATACCGTAAACTTCTCAGAAATACTCATGCGTGTTGTGATCAAAAGGAAAAGATTAAAAATTTAAAATACTTTAAATGCAAGTTTCTATTGTGAAACCCAATTTTGATTGTGCAAACATAAGCAATTTCGTGGTTATAATTAGGACTTGGGAGATGGAATTTGCTACTAGTTTCAATTTGTGTTATTCCTGAACAGGAAACAATGGTCTTTTACTTTGATGTTAGAACAGGAAATTGTTTTGTTGATTTGTTTGTCAGGCTCTATATATTTGTTATACCTAGTTTTCTTTTGCAATATTTAAACCAGGTTTGAAAGGATCTCATTCCGAAGAACCAAGGAATCTACTAACTTCAGCTCATGGCCAATTCAAGCTGTTGTTTTTGAAGTTGAAGATAGGCAGACAATTGGTGGTTCAGCCTATGGGGGTCAAAGGGCTGTCTGTTGCACTAGTGATCTTGCAAAACTTGGAGTATGTACTGAAGGACAGGTCATTCACCGCCCTTCCACGGAGAACTCGGAGTGGCCTCAAGTTTTCAGTGTCTCATTTAACACGGATGAAGAACTAGCATTGCTTCCATCAAAATCTATACAAATCAGAAAAACTGGGATGTATAACTTATATTTCATGCATTGTGATCCAAGGCTAAAAGATGTGTTAGTAGTAGAAGGGAAAACTGTTTGGAAAAATCCTGCTGGTTATCTCCCTGGTAGAATGGCACCAATGAAGAATTTCTATGGATTTATGTCACTAGTATTTGTTTTACTTGGGATCTATTGGTTCTCTCAATATGCTAGATTTTGGAGGGAAGTATTTCCACTACAGAACTGCATTACACTAGTTATTACTCTGGGAATGTTTGAGATGGCTCTTTGGTACTTTGACTATGCTGAATTCAATGAGACTGGAATCAGGCCAACCGGAACAACGATTTGGGCAGTCACGTTTGGGACCGTCAAGCGCACGGTGGCTCGCATGGTTATTTTGATAGTTTCAATGGGCTATGGTGTTATAAGACCTACTCTTGGAGGGCTTACTTCAAAGGTGGTTATGCTAGGAGCAACTTTCTTTCTTGCTTCTCAAGTTCTTGAATTGGTAGAAAATGTTGGTGCTGTCAGTGATTTTTCTGGAAAAGCAATACTGTTTTTGGTTCTTCCTGCTGCAATATTAGATGCATTCTTCGTTCTTTGGATCTTCACATCACTCTCCGCAACCTTAAATAAGCTTCAGGTAATTAACAGATCCTTCCTTTTAACTGGAACATAAACTTAAGCCTGGCTGCAAGGTCATACCTTTGTTAATTTTCTCCTATTGCCAGATTTCCTCCCAGAAATAGTTGATTATAAGCTTATAGGCAAAAACACATTTTTCGTCCTCAATTTTGCATCAATTTTCAATTTTTTCCTCAAAGTTTGTTTTCTGTCAATTTTATCCTTAACATTTCGCTTGTTGGTCGATTTCATCCCTTGTCCTAACTCCATCAAATGGATTAACGACAGATTCCATTGTGCTTCAATTTCTAAGTCATGATTTAAATTTTTTTCAAGAATTTTACATTACATGTCATAAACTACATGGATTGTACTGATAATTCATTGGATGTAATTAGGGTAAATGATAAAATCGATCAAAATGTGAAACTTAAGGGATGAAATTGACAGTAAACAAACTTTGAAGACGAAATTAAAAATTAATATAAAGTTTAGCGACAAAAAAAGTGATTTTGCATAAGTTTATAACTTCCTGATGGTGTTCACTTTTTCAAAATATTTAATAGTAGGATGAAGAAACTAGCAAGTGGGTGTGACCTTTTTGAATGAACCTTGTTTCATTGATTAAAGTATCACACCCTGACCCTTTTGTTCTGCACTGAATATTTGACACATCAATTTTAAACAATACTCTAACCTGTTTATGCAATGCCTGACAGTCTCGAAGGATGACAGTAAAACTGGACATATACAGGAAGTTCACTAACGCCTTGGCAGTAGCTGTAATTGTATCTGTGGGTTGGATATGCTATGAGGTAATCTTTTGACATACAAAAACTTCTAAAGTAAATAAAGTATGATTGGTCTGCTTATGGTTATGTTGCAACTGAAAATAGAAAAATACTTCATTAGTAATGCTGCAAAGTAGATATATTATCTGCTTTTTCGATTTTAATGTATCAAACTATCAATCACTTTTCTATATTCACATATGCTTATTCTTCAACTCATTGATTTCAGATTTATTTCAAATCACATGATATATACAATGAGCGTTGGCAGAATGCATGGATCATCCCTGCCTTTTGGCAAGTCTTGTCTTTCTCACTCCTTTGTGTTATCTGTGCTCTTTGGGCACCTTCACAAAATTCAATGCGGTAAAAATTATGCCTCTTTCATTAGTTTATGTCATTATTACTCTAGTTAATTCTTCATAAATACAAGGTATTGAACTATTGATTGGCTTGCAAATTAGAGGTTTTTGAGAGTTTTCTGCTCAAACATTTTTTTATCTCTGTTGTTTGCAGGTATGCGTATTCTGGTGATGGAAGTGAAGAGTTTGATAAGGATAATACTAACTCGACACTCATAAAACCATCTCCAGTTTCTTCAAAGCATGTTCATAGTGTTGCATACACTCAACCAGTGCAGAGCAGCAATGGAGTTTCAAATGATGATTTAGAAGACAAAACAGAATAAAATAGGCTTTTGCGCCATGTAGTTTTGATCCAATACAGTCTTTGTTGTACCAATCCTTGAAATGAACTCTTAATTTTCCTTATATATTCATTGATTTTCCTCATTACTTTGTTTTTTTCTTTTTTGGTGGGTCGTGTGGAGGCTGACTTAATTAGTCTTCTGAGTCATTTTATTTGGTCATTCTTGATAGAACACTAAAATATAAGCTACTGTTTCGTTTGAATTAATTTAGACTCAACATATATGGCACACTTGTTAATAGCAGAAGAGTTTTCCAACAAAAAGTAAATTTATCTATAAGTCTCAAACTTAAAATTTTATTTAAATGATTTAAGTTATTTATATTTTGCTAAGTTTTTGATTTCTTGAATGTCTTTTTAACAATAGGTGATAGTTGCGAAATGGATTACACTAAAAAAATTTAAGCAATGCATCATAATTTAAAAAGTAGGGACTAATTAAACTGGTTGTTGCTGATAACATTTTTTTACTGTTTTGCTACTTGCTAGTGTTTGTCTTAAAACAAAAAAAAGGCGTACACAGTTCGAGTCCTCACTTGGTGGGAGTGCTAGGGAAGGGATTTACTAGGCAGCCTTACCCCTGCTTTATGCAGAGAGACTAATTCGAACCCGCGACCTCAGACTCCACGGTAAGCGTGCTTATCATTGAGTCAAGTCGCCCTTCTTGCTAGTGTTTGTCTATCCAGCCCTTCTTGCTAGTGTTTGTCTATCCGAGAAAATTAATAAATTGTCGTCAATGATAGTCAACTGCTTTTTAATATTGAATATGCTTATTAACAAATTAAAATTATACTATCATATATAGGGATGGCAACAAGTAGGGTATCCGGTGATTTTGTCAATATCTGTATCCGTATCCGTATCCTTTCATCGTATCTAATATTCCTACACCATCCGTATCCGATAAATTAATATTCATATCTGCATCCTATCTGATATCCGATATTCGATGGATACCCGAAATATCCGAAAAAATATGGATATAGGATAGGATATCCTATTTTATAAATCGGATATATCGGGTACCCGATATCCATTATCCACCAACTAATATAAATAAATGAAATTATTATTTATTTATATTTTAAATTTATTTTTTAAAATAAAAAATTAAATATAAAATTACTACTAAATGATTATATAAAAATATAATTAATTAAACTTAAATAATTATATATAAAATATTAAATCGAATGTAAAATATAAAAATTAAATAAGTAATAAGGTATCAGATATCGGGTACTCTAATTATCCGTTCATTTCGGACAGATATAGAGTATCCGAGGGCAATATCCGTATCCACCCAATATGAAAAAAAATATTTAATTTTTACTATTCGTACTGTATCCAATATCCGATATTCGACGGATATCGGATAGTTTTTCGGACATATGATAACTCTAATAATTTAGAGTTACTTGGTCATAATCTCGGGTCATTTCAGGGTTTTTATCCATGTTTTATTTGTTAATGAAGCTTAATAAATGAGTATTTAGTGTTTTAGTAGTTATATATGTTTAATTTTTAGTTTTAAGTTTTAGTTTGTTTAGTTTGGTTTATTTTCGTTTTATGTTATTCAAGTTAACCAACGATTTCGGGCACGAAATTTATTGAGTTTTTAATGTTTCAGGACCTTCAATCGAAGTCTAAAATGTCTAGAAGATGTTGAGAGGTCTAAGGTTCCCCGTATGAAGCGAATCGGAGTCAAAACGAAGATTTTCGTGTTGTTGATTTTTCCTGATCGCCTAGGCACCCTGTAGCTCGCCTAGGCGCCCTACGAAGCTCCAGCTCAGCATAAGTGACTATTTCTCGCCTATGCGAGGTGCAGCTCGCCTAGGCGAGTTCGTGGACAGATTTTCGCATTTTTAGGGCTGTTTTGTGTCATTTGAAAGGGGGACTAAATGAGACATAGCGGAAGAACCCTAGAGGTCAAGTAGGGTGCGAAATTGCTTGGGGAGCTTGGATTCTTGCGTGATAGCATCAATTTTGGTGGATTTGGGTGGAGAAAGTGAAGATTTGGAGCTTCTCTCTTAGGGTTTCTCCTCTTTTCTTCTTCTATGATTCACATGATTGTTGATTTCGTTTATGTGAGAATGTTAGGCTAGATTTCCATATTCTCTAGGATTAGAACTTCTTAGCAATGTAGATTAACTAATTGTTTACTTTGATTATGGATGTTTTTGATGTTAAAGTTCAATTAATGAGTATTATGTTTTCTCCTTCTTTGTGTGGCCACCAATGTTGGGGATTCTTATGAATTGCTTTGATTTATGCTTGAAAGAGATTAATTGAAGCTAGGTCTTGCATTGATTGCCTCTAGATTTCATTTTCTAATGGAATTTGTTAATAGGATAGAGATATACCTATTAGCCTAGGGGAACCCAATTGAACTTGAACTTAATGCATTGATATAGTTGGTTCACCATAGAAATATAGGTGAATTAATTAGATTCAATAGGCTTGTAATTGACTGAAAGGTAATTATAGGTGATTAAGAGTTCAGGGTTAGCTTTGCCATCATCGTAAATCCATAATCAAAGTAATTAATTAGTTAAGTAAAATTGCTAAGAAGGGACAATCCTAGGGAAGTCTTTTACACTTGATTTTTAGGAAGTTCTTTCGGTGTTCAATTTGAAACCTGTTTATTGCAATTTAGTTTTATTCAGTTGAAACTTTTATCGGTATTTGTTGCTTAGCTTAAATGAACCGCTATAGTTTGTGCTTAAAGTGAATTCGCAAATAATTTCTCGGTGGAACGATACCCAGTGCTTAAGTTTTTATATTACTTCGGTAGTGTACATTTGCACTTGGATTTATAAATTTAAAACTTGCTTTAAAAAGAAATAACCCAACAACAAATACGAAGAGATACCCTATCTAAATTCTCATCCCTAATCATCTAATAAAATTGTTGGGTTATATTTCAATATTGAATGTATAGAAACGCTTTGCATTGTTAATCAATTGATTAGATAACAAACTCTTCCACCGACCATCATTTATCATCATTGAATTCCTTTTAATAAATAATTAAAATTATACATCTTTAAGTATTTATAAGTTGCATGCAGCCGTGCATCACAAGCTTTCTTCTTCTTTTTTTTCTTTTTTTAATGTCAGAATTAGTGGCTAGCTGAACCACCAGACAATCATGATTCATGAAAACAAAAAGAGTGAACTTTTCGACTTTGGATTGAGAGTCGTATCAGCAAAAGGAGAAAAGACAGAAATGAATCAAGGTTACAGAACGACGCTTTAATGAAAATGGTGACAAAGGGAGTTTTGAAAATATTCCTTTTATTCCTTTTTAATTTTATTATTATTTGATAAAAATAGAAAATGAACTTGTAAATTGTCCAAATTGTTATTTATTAATTTAATTTTCTTTGATTTGTTAAAAACAACATTTTTAATAGTTTAAAGAATTACTTTAAGTTGATGTAAACGATTGATTAATCCAACTTCACAAACTTCAAATTGATAAAATTTTGTTTAAAACTAAAATCCCTAAAATGTTTATCGCAAATTCGCAATTAGTCATGCATAATCTCAAGAAGAAACAGAGACAGACAAAAACATAATTTTTTTTAAAAAAAAAAAGAGTAAATTACACTTTGGTACCCTGTAGTTTGACCCAATTTCACTTTAGTACCTTATGGTTTGAAACCTGACACTTTGATACCTTGTGGTATTCTCCATTAACACTTTAATATCTTTTGGAGCTATTTTGTAATTTTAATCATAAAAATTTTTGCAAAAATTATATATTGACCCTAAAATTTTTTTAAAGTTTTCATTTAAAACTTTAGATAATATGTATTCAGGGACTTATTTGTAATTTTTTGAAAAAATTTGGGGTCAATATGTAATTTTTGCAAAATTAATTATGGTTAAAATTACAAAATAGCTCCAAAGGTACCAAAATGAAATAAGGTCAAACTACAAGATACCAAAATGTAATTTACAAAAGAAAAATTGCCCGTTCCAAAGCTAGGAAGTAGGTACACCGTACACATGAATGATGAATCTCAGTATCTCAGTTTCTGAGAGACGAATTTATCCCAATCCATTAAATTCAAAATCTAAATGGATTGGATTGGATTACATTGTGTTAGATGTATTATATAAATAAAAAAAAAAGGTCAAAGGTTCATTTTGGTCTTAAATGTATGCTTTAATGTTCATTTTGGTCCATTATGTTTTAAAATGTTCAAATTGGTCCTAAATATTGGCAAAATGATTCATTTTGGTCCTAAATATTGATAAAATGTTTCATTTTGGTCTCAAATTATTGAATTTGGTCCTATTTCTCTTGTCTCTCATTTCAATTTCAAAATACTTGTTAAGAGGAACTCGTAGCTCTGAATTCGTCGCATTTGAATTTGAAATGAGAGAGATATAATGAAATTTGTTTGTTTGACCATAAAATGAAAAGTCTACTTTTAGGATTGATTTGACGTCATTTGCTGACGACCCTAACTAAATAGAGAAACTACTCTTCGAGGACAATACGTAACTCTAAAATCGTCATGTTTGAACTTGAAACAAGCCATATTCAATAGTTGGGACCAAAATGAAACATTTTGCAAACATTTAGGACCTATTTGAACATTTTAAAACATAATGGATCAAAATGAACATTAAGGCATAGGACCAAATTGACCCTTTAACCCAAAAAAAAGATTGTTGGCTGAAATTCAGAGTCCAACAAATTGAACACACAGGACAAAATCAAAATAGGTACAAGAATATCAAACTTGGGGCTAGGGTTCTTAATCCTTTAGTACCAGAACCATTAGAAACAAACAATGAATTTTTTTTTTTAAAAAGTACTAATTTCGTTCCCAAACTTTACACCAACTGTCAATGTTGTCTTTAATATATTTTTGCTGTCAATTTCATCCCCAGTGTTTTATATTTTAATCAATTTTATCATTTGACTAACTCCTTTCAATAAATTAACAATAGATTGCATCCTGTTTTTCAATCTGAGTTAAAATTTGAATTTTCTTTTATCAATTTTACATTATATATCATTAGTCACGTAGATATTGTCGATAATATTTGGCTAAAGTAAGAGCAAATGATAAAATTGACCAAAATGTGAAACATTGGGGACGGAATTAACAACAAAAAGATCGGGGACGAAATTAGTATTTTTTTTTTGAAAAAAAAAAAAGACTGCCAAGTACCAATAGATGGTAGTAGAGGCCATAGAGATATACAAATGATCAACCTAACAACTTCAGAAAATGATATACATAGCTACCAAATTAATGTACTATCCTTCTTTTTTGAGTTAAGGTCTTTCACCAAGTTAAAGCTTATCAACAATTCCCATTTCCTTTTGTTCAAGCATCCATTTTTCACATGCATTGCCACCAAAGTTCATCCATATAAGGAAAGCCAGGACATACGTCATAAGCTGATCTATATGCCTTCATTTTTCAAATATGCATCTCATTTGTGCCAGAACTATCATTGTATTTCAGTCATATAAGCTACAAAGTTTCAAAATTAGATCAATAAAACCACACTTACAATTAATTTCGACTTTTCACTCCAATGGTATTTTGAGAATAATTTTCTTTCCAAAATATTCAAGAACAAAGTTTCTCCCTTTCTCGGCCAGATATAATATTTTAACGTGACATATTTATTTTTTTTCTGCAAAAGATACAAAAATATTAGGTACCATACACTCTGACCTCAATCTCACACACACTCTGACCTTAATCTCATCTGACAATTAGACACCATTCACAAAATGCTATCATATGGCATCAAAAATAAATAAATAAATATCATATCTGACCTATAAGGAATTTTTTTTTTTACTTACTAAATAAAATTCCCTAAATGCCATTGGAATAAAAAAGGTCACAAATTCCAATATAAACAAATGAAACAAAATCTAGAATGTGGTAATAAGGAATCAAATAACATGCTTACAGGGCAGAAGCATTCAGGCTGAGCTAGTTGGCTGCCCTGAGATGATGGTAAATCTAGGGATGTTGAACTTGAAAGGCATGAGATTCAAAGCTCAGATTGAGAAGCACCCAATCAACCAATCACCTGAACGCTCCCATGAAAAAATTTAAAGAATTCTGTTCTAGTTTTCTAAGATGCAAAACTCACTTCCTTCTTCTTCTTTTTTTAATCTTAATCATTAAGATCACCAGTTGGTAGATTCAAACCAAGCGTGTATATAGAAAAGACTTTGTTAGTAGAGACAAAATCTACTTTAGTGATCTCTACGCTTCGGAAGAATTAGTTTCTGGCTGTCGACCGGGGATACTGCCTGTTTCTTACCAAAAGTAAAAAATCATTGAGATCTCCTCCTTGAGTGCTGGGAAACAGGGGATCCTTCAAAAAAATCCAAAACATCAGCCTCCAAGTCCTCAACTGAATACTTGATGTAATTCTCTGGATGCTTTCCACTCTCTATATGACTCCTAAACCTTCCAAGAAAGGACCTATACGCTGGGATCAGTTTCTCTGACAATGATATCCTAAGCTCCTCCCGAAGTTGAGAATCTGGTACCAACCAAGTTGCTTGAGTCCTATGTACTTCCTCAAACATTGCATTGAATGATTTAAACCTTTCTCTCAAAGCACTTTTGGAGACCCCAGAAGAAAATCCCCCACTCACATGTAACCCTTCATCTCTCAAGCAATGCAAAACTCTAACCAAAGTGGCTCTCTGGTAACCTGTAGCAGCTTGTTGGAATTTCCCAGTCATCTTCCTCAAATAATCATCTCCAATCATCTCACGCAACTCAGGTGACCCTTTTACCTTCTGAACAATGTAGTGAACATTGTTCATGATAAACAAATGGGAAAGTGATGCATCCTTATAATGCTTGGACTTATCTTCCAAGTTATACTGCAATATCATAATTATCCAAATCAAGTGAATAGCCAGTGGGGTTTTCCCCTCTAGTTCATCAAAATCCATATCTGGGGTTGAAGGATCACTCGAATATCGCGAACCAGTTGATGGTTTAGACACTATAAGCTCATTCATTGTCTGTCTGTAATCAGAAATCAAGCTTATATAATTCATCACATACCTTGTCAAAGGATGAATTGTTCCACCAGGAACAGGAACTTTTGATGGCTCACGAAACACAGCATTCTCAAACTCAGATAATATCCCTCTTGCTGCTTCAGCCAAACGAGAAAGTATCTCAGCAGCCTGAACACGAATCGACTCAGAAGACTTCGAATCAAACACAATATCAATATCAGGTATCAAATCCATTAAAGCATCATTAAGGTCTAGTATCTTAAACAGCTTCTCTGGCGATCTTCGACTGATACTAATAGCTTCAGCAAAATTGAAAACCTGAATCGCAGGGCCTTTTACAGTTTCCATAAAACAAGCATCACCTATACCAGTACCAAGTCCATCAAAGATTTGCTCACATAGCTTCTTCTCGCTTGAGAACAACGTTCTAATACAAACCCTAGCAGCCTTTATCCACCGTCGGATCTTAGTTTCCAGCTGCTCCCACTCCAACCGTTGAACATCGCCGATGCTCAATTTCTCGATCCCGAGTCGCCGGAAACTCGAATCGACGGCGGATTTTCTAACGCTACCGTAAACCTGGATGCACTCGCGTAAATATCCAGACGAGATCATTCGCTCAGCGATGCTCCGGAGATCGAAAATGGCGTCGGAAGGTATCAGATCGATCTCGCGGATACTGCTAATGGACCGGTAGCTGCTAGACTTAGAGGAAGAATTAGCAACAGAGATAGAATCGTTACTGTGGTAACGAAGGAGCTCGTTACCTTTACTAACCGGCGAAGAATTCGCTTCTTCTTCTTCTTCATCTTCATCTTCTTCTTCTTCTGCGACAGTATTTTCATCATCGAGCTCAGTACTGGAAGAAACCGAGGGAATCAACGAGGTAGGATGATCCGTCAATGAATCGGCCTCGATAGGGTTTGTGTGTGAAATAAGGATGTTACGAAATTCGTCTTCCAAGCGAGCCATGGCGATCTGAATAGCTGAGTTGACTTTGTTGTTCTGGTTATCGGAGATGGAAGTGGAAGAAAGAGAGCGTTGGATTTCATCGACGGCGAGCAAGTATCGATCGATTTCTTGGCGGTCAGTTTGGAAGATCATCTTCTCGCGGGCGTCCTCGGAAGCCGTAGAGTCCCACCGGAGAATAATCTTCTCCGCCGTTTCAAAAGTTACGGCGGCGGCGGCGGCAGCATTATTGTTCTCCGGCGGCTCCATGATGAGACTGAGAAGCAGAGTAGAAAAACCCCTCAAAAAGAAAGCAAAGATTATTGGGTTGGAAATGGGAATCGAATTGATAAAAAGCAAAAAGGTAGAGAGTAGTGGTGACTTTTTTTGCTATTTGGCAGTGATTGTGAGCGTGAGGATATGGATGGAAAGCTATTATTATTCAGTGTTCAGTAGAGAGAGAAAGAAAGAAACAGAGGAAGCCATTATTGAGAGAGAGAGAAGAAAATACTGAATAGTGAATAATAGGAAGGAGAAAAAGGTGTGACTGTAGATACATTTGTTTGTCTGAACGTGAAGCAGAGGAGAGAGAGAGAAGAAAGAAAGAAAGAAGAAATAGAAGAGACGATGAAGAAGAAGAAGAAGGCTGTAAAATTTGTTGGCCTCATCAACAATTGACACACCATAATTAATAATTAGTTACTAACTTGGACTTTTATGGAGTATTGTTTAAACTTTAAACTATAAAGTTTTCTTAAAATAATGATACTAATCATAATAAGCTCATAATAGAAACTTTTATAGTCAAAATCTCATTTTAGTCATTGAAGTATAGATCAATTATTATTTTGATTCTCAAACATTTCTTTTGTTCTTATCGTTAATTTAAAATGTGATTTTATCCCGTTTTTGTCGATAATTATGATTTATACATTTTTCTTTTTGGTGAGGACGGGCCTAAAGGCCAAACAAAAGAAACCAGGGCAAAAGCCCACAAGAAGCAAAAAGAACACGGAACGACGAACACAGCAGAAAATCCGCCATCATCTCTCGCCCCTAACAAAACCTAAACCTAAACGGTCTCTCAGCAGCCGGAGATTCAGGTCCGGCGACGGCGCAGTCCAAACCTCCAGCGCAGGGTCACTACGATGAACCCCCAAGTTAGCCATAAAGTCAGCACAGAAGTTAGCTTCACGCCAAACGTGCCTAATGCTCCAAGCTTCGAAATTAGCCAGATGAAGGATAGCCTCACGCACGATTCCATGAATCTCAACAGGGCAGTTTGAAGGCACTTTAAAAGCGTCAACAACAGTGATGGAATCACTTTCCAGACATAGCTTTTTGATACCGATAGTCGAGGCCATCCGAACCAGCTCCAAGATCGCCCACGCTTCAGCTTTGATGATTGAGACACTTCCCAGAAATCTGCAGAAGCCACGAATCCATCTCCCGTGCTCATCCCGTAGCAAGCCGCCACAACCTGCAAGATGAGAGCTAGCTTTTAGAGAACCATCGCCATTGCCTTTAATCCACCCCGCATCAGGAGGTTCCCAGGTAACAGTTCGGATCTCCTGATCATAATTACTAGGCTGAGTAACCAGGTTGTCTATTCCCTGATCAAAATCCAATAAGAGATGATTGATGATTTCAGAAGGTCTATGGGGACGTCTGAAATCCGTCTTATGCACAGATGCATTTCTCCAAAGCCAGAGCTGCCAAATTGCCACAGCCCAAATACATTTGGGATAGATGATTTATCTCTCATTCATGTCCTAATATATGAGTTGATAAAGAGAAAAACAATTTTTTTTTAATTACAAATTAGAAATAAATGTATATTTAATTTTTCTTTCTAAAAATAAAAGATTTTTCATTCTCTCTTTCTACCAACTACTTTTTAAAATTCATATAAAAAAAATTGTTTAAATCAATTGTCTAACTCAAAAATAATCAATAAAAATAAGATGTAATTATGTTTTGAATTAAGGGTAAAATAAATGAAAAGTTTGAAGATAAAAAATTTACCCTATAACTCAAGTACCAAATTGAAGTCTTAACTTAAAAAAATCATATATAGATACATTGTAGAGTAGGTCTTAAGAAAATTACTTTATTTATAAATTAATTGTAAAAACTTCATTACATTTTGGTCCTCAAATTATAGAGTGAGTTTCATTTTGGTCCTAAGTCTTTTGTGCGTTCCATTTTTATCTTCAAACTTTTCTGTTTCTTTCACCATTAGTCCAAAATGTAATTTAATTTGGCTTTTGCCGCTATAATTAACATGAAGAGGTGGTTGTAGAGCTGGATAAAGAGATGGAAGATAAATCTGTCTCGTTACTATGAGGCTTGGTCGACCAATCATATGACGTTGGATGTCATTTGCAAGCTTCGTAATGAGATGGTTAGGAAATGTGCAAGGGTGTCACCAATTGCCGCTATTAGGATCATTAACTCTTCTGTCTCTTATTATTTTTCCATGTTTAGTTGTTATTTGTCTAATTCTGACTCTTTTATAATGAGGTTAGAGACTCAGGGGTTAGTTGCTTCGTCTAGTACGGACCAAGACAAAGTTATTCGGGGGCCCACTATAGTGGATAACTTGTGTAACTTGACCCTATGTCTTTAGTTTGTCTCTGTTTTCTTGTGTTGCCATCATTTTTTGTGCTATCAAAAAACAAATTAACATGAATAGTTGAGATTGACAATTTCTCTTTTATTATATGTATCATAATAAGTAAATTAATAAGTAAAAAATAAAAAATCTTCTAGAATCACAAATTGGCTATGAAGCATGGACACTGACATGGACACGGGATACGACACGGACACGGACACACTGACACGTTAGATTCTTAAAATTATACGACACGAAACGACATATATTTATATATATAAATAATTAAAAATCATAAAAAATTATAAAAATTTTAAAAATTACAATATTTATCCATAATATATGTCATATGAGATATTATTTTCTATTGTTTGTCCTGATAAAGTCACAAAAAAATAATTTTATATTCTGAAACTTATGAATATATGTCGTGTGGGTGTCGTATGGGTGTTGGACACAGACACATGTCTGACATGACGACACGCTGTAAAAATAAAGTGTTCATGCTTCATAACAAAATGGAGATAAATTTATAGTTGATTTTTTTCCTAAAAGTAAAGATTTTTTTTTTCTTTCTCTATATATCATCTTGTTTATTATAACACATATAATAAATAAATCGTTTAGTTCACAATAGAAATTAGATGAAATCACATTTTGAACTAATGGTAAAATAAATGAGAAAATTTGAAGATCAAAACGGACCAAACAAAGTTTTAAGACCAAAACAAAACTCGTCATATAGTTTACAAGGACCAAAACAAGGTTTTGACTTAAAAATTTGTTATTAAAAATTTTTTAATCAAAGCATATAAGTATATGTTATTTTATATTTGAATATTATAAAAAAATTAAAAACATTTGAAAGAAATTGAGGAGGGATAAACTTGAGAGAAATTTTTTTTTAAGAGACCTAAATAAAATTTAAGCCTATAATTATATTATAATGTTTATAAAAAAAGTTTACATTTAGAAAAATATATTTTTAACTCTTTGAAGTGCTTTCTTTTTCGGAAAAAAATTGCCGATCTAATCGAATTCTGTAATATTAATTTACTAGAGGCTTTGCGTGCCCTAACGGGCACGCAAATATGTATGTAAAATAAATGAGGGACTAAATCGTTAACTTAGTAAAAAAGAAGGGATCAAATAATAATTT